>CAJNOP010000654.1:71580-120147 GCA_905250075.1 Rotaria sp. Silwood1 | reverse complement strand
ATAGAAATTTTCACAAATAACCGAAATTTCCACAAAATTTATATGAACATATCTATGTATTCTCTAGAGAAAAGAAGATCCTATCTTCTAAAGATTATAGAAATTTCAGGAATTTCCGAAATTTGATGTTTTATGAAGGAAATTTCCTTTTTTGGAAACTCGAATGCTGTTGTTTGAGTCAAGAAGTACCGTTTTTGGTGCTCACAAATGTGTTTTTTTTACATATTTCTCATTCTATTGCATGTATTTTCCTTTACTGTCTTATTATTCATTGTCTCTCTCTCATAGATGTTTTTGTTTTAACATGCTTGAATATTCTCATATCTTAGATATTCTTTGTCAACTAATATATATAATTGCAGATTAATTACAATAAAGTTTAGTGTATATATATATATCGAGTGCAATCATTATTAGGAGGAAAATTTTTCCATCAGGAATAATTTCATACGTGTGCAATTTAGTCAGTGAGTAAACTCATATCATATGAAAATTTTATGAGTGTCATATAGCGATTGTATAGTGAGCTATAAATACTCAAATCATTTTCGCCTTACTAAAAAACGTTACCAAACGAGTCAGCAAACTTTTTACTGATGATTGCAGTAATCTTAGATGGAAATTCTCAGTGGATCGAGTTTTAGTATTATGTCCAGCTCTGTTCTTTTTAGTAATTAGATTCTATTTTATGCTTTAAGGAATACTTGGTGAGATCGTTTGAATGGATAAAATCTGCTCGAAATTTTCATGAATCAAATGTTCATTTATAAATAATATCTCCTTTAGATTTTATTAGATAGCTAAAGCAAAATGTCGATCACAGCCAAAATTCCAACCGAACCTTTGAATGGTGCATCTAATAAATACAAATCAATGGATGATTCATCGAAACTATTCGATAAGAAAAAAGAAGGTTCTCAAACTCTTGCTATAATCATTAATCAAATTCAAACACTAGTTAAATCAATAAAGAGACCAGGCGTTCACGCTGTCTACTCTATGGCTGCTGCCGGTTTTAAATATATAGGTGATGGAGATACAGCTCGTTGTAAAGATTGTGGAGTTGAGGTATCCAATTGGACATTAGATATGAATTCATTTACTATTCATTCGAAATGTCAACCTGATTGCTCATTTGTGCTCTCTACAGTACCAACTTTATCATCAGATGTATTGGCGTCTTCCATGTCATCAACAACTGGTACTCGAAATGCATCTGTATCAACTGCAGAAGAAAATACTTCTAAACGTCAAACAATAGAAACATTGGGTTTCCGATCTGTATCAAATACTTTATTTGAAAGTGATTCACTTCAACAAGTACGAAGACGTACCTTTTCTCATTGGCCACATCATACTGTTCCATCAAGTGCACAAATGATTGAAGCTGGATTTTTTAATTGCAATGTTGGTGATCGAGTAATATGTATCTATTGTAATCTTATTTGTCAGCAATGGACACCACATATAGATGATCCATGTGAATTACATAAAATACTATCACCTAATTGTATATATGTCAAAACAAGGTTGATGCGTCCTATACCTTTACCAATAATTATTGTCAACGAAAGTTCACTGACAACAACTACAGGCATTGCTTCATCGATATCAAATAATCTCAGCTCATTACGACCTAGTGATATTGTGTACAGAGCATCTTGTAATCCTGCTTATTCCGAAATACCAAAACGTCATGCATCATTCGCTACTTGGCCAAATGAAGATTTACCATCGGTAGATCATTTAGTTCGAGCAGGATTTTTCTTTACAGGTGCAAAAACCATTGTTACTTGCTTTTATTGTAATGGATCATTACAAAATTGGGGTTCGAATGATAATCCAATGATTGAACATGCTCGTTGGTTTCCATATTGTGCATATGCTAGACAATTATGTGGTGAAGAATTATATCATAAAATTCAAGAATCTAAACGAATACAACAAGGTAAGTTTTGAAAAATTATAAATTTTTAGTTAAAATTGATTCATGTTTTCCTTGATAGAACGTGCTAGAGCTAGCGAATTAAGAGAAAAAACAGCCTCAAATAATCTGGTACATATTAATGCAACAGCAAATAGTGGACAATTATTAATACCTGATGAAAATACTTTATCCAGACTCGTCGCTGCACGATTAGACTTATCGATGTCACAACGTTTATTGGATCAAAATTTTAAATTATCTATCATTAAACGATGTTGGGAAGATCAATTACGAATAAAACGTGCGTTAATCAATAACATATTGTCCTTCGTATTTTGTTTTTGAATAATTTATTCAGGTGATGATTTTGTGTCCGACTGTGATTTGTATGTTGCTTGCTTAATTCTTCGAAAACAAATCGAGCATATTGATGGCAAAAAAGAAAATATTGTTATACCAAGTATTAAAATGAAACAAATCCGAGAACAAAATGGTGAGTTTGTTCTAGGTACATTCCTCATTTTAAGGTTTTTATTCTCTAGAGACAGGAATGTGTGAACAAACATCAACTGTATCTAATGCAGCTCAATCCGTACACAATCGTACAGGTGTTGAAATGACAACATCATTGCAGCCATTAACAAATCAATCTACAACTTCTCAATCTTCTATTCACTCAACATCAAAATCAACAAGCAGTGGTATTGAACGTGAAACACAAACACATAAACAAATAACTACTATCAATGATCGAAGTCAATCAACTAATTCAGAACCATCGAATCTTTGTGTTCTATGTCTGACAGAAGGAAAACAATTAGCTTGTATACCATGTGGGCACATGGCAACATGTGTCGCATGTGGTCATTCACTGCGATTGTGTCCAATATGTCGACGAGGAATCGATGCATTTATTAGAATTTACATTTAACAAAAAATGTTTTTTCTTTTACTAAATCACAGTTAGCTAGTTACCATCGATAGGTTTTGTATCTACATGAAATCATAAAATAACATTGATATGAAAAGCAGCTGTTTTTCAATATCATGTAAAAGCAAAATAACAGTTTGTATTTTTAAAAGTGTTTTGTTTTTTTTTCGAGAAGCTTGTTATTATTCTTGAATTTTTGCTTAAACAGGATATTGATCTAATAAAAACAAGAGCAACTAGTTCTGCATTATTGACGTCAATAACAAAGAATATGCATTCTACTATCTAGTACTTGTGTATTTTTTTTTTTGTATATATTTTTATTTTAAATTTCATCTCTTGTCGTATTCTAAGACTAAAGCATTACCGGCGTTTGTTTTTCTATGCAAAAAGAATATATGGAAGTTATTATTATTTATTTTTAAGGATTGAGAAATAACAACCAATAGTATGCAACAAAAAAAGAGATTGTAATTATTTTTGTTGTAGAAATTTATTGATTCTAAATGGGTGGGTGTATGAGTGTGGGTGTGGGTATTCTTTTTTCATGATTTAAGTACCCACATTCCACACCCACACCCACGATGGCATCTATATGCAAAGCTATTCTCGTGTACAAGCGTTCATAGTGACGAGATCAAAAGCTAAGTAGATTTTCTATGTCATGTCAAAGCCGAGCTCACGAGTGGCATGATACTAGCGATGATACTTGCAATGCTCTCTTTGATTTTTGCATGGCTGGCACGACCAAGCAACAGGTGATTGACGATACTGTCGGAATGTTTGGGAATGAAGTGGCGAGTCTGACAGCCATATATATATCATTGACTGGAGCAACGAACTATTCACAAAACAGAGTTAGTTTACTCTTAGCGTTCTCTAGTTATGCTAGAGATATTTATTCATCTGATATTTTAAATAAACAAAAAACTATGTAGTTAACAAATCGTTGACAATGTTCACTATTTAAAAAAATGATTGACAGTTTATCCATTGGAATCCTGCCTCTTGAAATAAAACTGAATAGCGTCTTGTAGTTGGCCTAAAGTTCTATCGTTTGGCTATGATCATTATTCTTTGAATTGAAACACGTCATCGCGAAAAATTGTTTTACATATCAAATTAAGTCATTCCGCAAAAAATGTTTATTCAAGCATAAACGATTTAGATAATTTTCTACGGAAACATAGATATGTTATTGAATCGATAACAATTATTCTCATAGACTTATGCTATTGATAAGAATTTACGATATCGGTCAAACTCATCGTAAACTGAAAAAATTCTCTTATTAAGTAAGATTATGGTCATAGATGTACAGTACACAAAAAAAATTATGTCTCTCAAAATCCAACTAGACCTTCACAGAGATTGCTACGAGACTTATATAGAATAAATATCCTTGAACTAGGAAAATGCACCTTTGAACTAGGATTTTGATAATAGATTGACAGTGGGAAAAAGAAAATAGTCGTGTTGAAATACTCTCACGCCAAATATAGAATAACTTTCGTTTATTGAATACAATCCATAAAAGACATTCTCTCATCAGATGAAACTCGATTAAAAAATGACAATGTGTAAAGACAATGGTGTCTGGCAATAGAGTAATACTTGAAAGTTGCATTAAATTATTAAAGTGTCTTGCAGATATCTAGTTCAATTTGGTTATATGTAGATGTACGTATAAACATTATGTAGCACATTCATTAGTTGAACACTTGAATTTAAGTTTCACATGTTGTGCTTCTGGTGTATATTCATTTCGAATTTTTAACTGTCAGCACTGATTTGAATGGAATAGTAATCTCGGCAAAAAAGAAATAATTGTATAAAGAAATTTGTATAAAATGTACGTTGCTCACATATATATGTTGAGTTTCACGAGTAGATCTCATCTTTGCTATATCTTCTGTCTAGCGCAGTATGATTGAATCTTTTATGTCTTAAATCATTCGTTGTCTCAATTGACCTCGGTCTTTTTCTATGTTCTTTTTCTATTTCAGTGAACATTTCTAATGACCTTGTTGCCGATTTTGTCATAACGAGACGCGGATTCTGTCATTATCATGCCACCAAACTTCTAATGGATGAAAGCACTAAATTGGCATGGTTTATTTCATTTATCACAATAGTTTAACTCCAACTTCTTGCTCTTCATTCTTTTCTTTGTATGTGTAAAACGGACTTCTCGATTTCATCGACAATATTCAATCTGAGTCTTCGCGAAAATGTCGATTTGGAGCTATGGATAGTGACCAAGATATTTGCGTGATGGCCTCTTAAAGATGCTTTCATAAATGATCCATAACTCGGTTCAATGGTTAACTTAATGCATTCAAATATCTATATTCAAGTTGGACACATTTGGACTATTTCATATCGACCTAGAATGGTTCGAGACGAATGTTTCTCCTTGACAAACAGTATGTTTGGTAGAAATTGTGTCTCTTTACCTTAAATCAAGAACAATAAAGTATATTTGCAACAATAATGAGCACTTGACAACTCATTGTCAGTTTATCGGTTCGAAATTAGGGTGCATAACAGCGCTCGATTTCGATTTTCTATAAATTTCATTCCACTTTTCTCATCAAAAAACTTTCTTACGTACACTTTTCAATTCAGTAACTGATCTTGAATTCTTAGTTGGCGAGATTTATTAGGTGACACTCAGAAAAGACGACTTGAAGATTCACACAAATTTCAAGAATACTATTTGAAAAAAATCACATGTTTTATTATTATGTATCTTCGTTTTCTACCGAAGATACAAGATGTTCTTGATTGTTTCTTCTGAAATTCTATACAATCGTCAAGTAA
Source organism: Rotaria sp. Silwood1 (assembly GCA_905250075.1). Taxonomy (NCBI): domain Eukaryota; kingdom Metazoa; phylum Rotifera; class Eurotatoria; order Philodinida; family Philodinidae; genus Rotaria; species Rotaria sp. Silwood1. The sequence goes on along the minus strand of CAJNOP010000654.1, from coordinate 114,466 downwards.
AAGTTTTTGGTATAGTCAATAGACTATTAAATTGGATGGTTCGTCTGCGCAGCAATAAAGTAATTGTTAAGGATTGGCAAGTGCATAAACATCACTTGAGGTGAGTTCTCGTGAGTAAACTCTCAATTCATCTATCATTCCATAGAATTGTCCTGTTGAGATACTGCCCGATGCGCATGACATTGCGGCTGGAAATGTTGTTCCTACTGTAATCCAATCAGGCGAACTCGATGCAGCATAAGTAAATGTAGTCGATGAGCCAATCAGAGTCCCATTGATCCAAAGACGAACGCTATTATTGATACTGTACGATGTAACAATATGAGTCCACACGCCCAACTGAAGAACAGGACCTTGGACAGTCATCATAAAAGAATTCCAACTTTGAGCGACAATTTCGTTTGATGAAGTCAGACCTAACATGGGTATACACCATGATGTTCCATTCGAGCTAAATAAATCTTGCTCATGTTTATTTAAGTTTAATCTTCAGCTGAAAGAAAACAAATGTGACTCTCTCTCTATATATATGAGGTAGAAATTTGTCGAATGATGCATTCTCTTTTACAACTGTTATGAGAAAAAAAATGGAGAAACAATTTATTCCTAGTTTGACATTGGTGTTACATCATCGACAGACAGCCGATACAAATGTACTTTGATCACATAGCATGGATCAAACGAGTATTCGTTTGATGCATTGACTAATTTAGTAAATTACCTATTGGTTTGCGACTAAATCTGATATCAGCTTTTTTCATTAGAAAATCTCTTTCAGAATAAATAATTTTTCTCGGCAGAAGCGTCTATCAGTGCACATGAACTAGGTCAGATATGATTTGGATGGAATTACTCATTGTCGAAGAGCACATGTGAATGTAAACTTTTCTTTACTTTGCTGATACATGCAATAAGGTTCCACCTCCACTAGTTGACAATGCTTTGTTTACCCAAAGTGATATAGAATAGGCTTGACCAACCACACCTAATAGAGTAAATCCACCTGCTTGAAAATAAGCACCAGAAACATTGAACAAAATGGATTGATTGATACGACCTGTTGTTGAGCTTAAACCAACGCCGGTCTAAGAAGATAGCAAATCAGTATCACATATTCAGATTAACAAATGCTCTATCAATATAGGAAGTCCATATCAGTTTTATATTACATTCAAAATCAGTGTTCAGTTATTATTTGTGGTGAATCAATTTTCTATCAGTGCGGTTTCTCAGTTTCAATCATATCTTTTACTGTCTATTTGGTACGAAATGAAAATAAACCTATTTTGTGATTTAGATCTATGCTTTGATCTAGGAAATGAATCAGATAGGTTTCTATGTTTTTTTCGACGTACTCCATTGATCTTGTTTGGTCCTGAATCACAGTATAAACCATCATCAAATGAATAATAAGCCACGAGAGTTGCATCCATTAAAACTTCTGTCGCAGTCTTCGCTCTCGATACATATGCCATCTGATCGATGTAGCCCGTCCAAAATGAGGCTGGTGTCGTACCTGTATTATTAATCGCTCCAATAGTGATCGCTCCACTTGTTGCCTGAAATGGACTTGATGAACTATGTGTACATTCGAGAATACCATTCAAATAAATGTATTGTGTCAGAGCTGCATAATCGTAGACAAATGCGAAGTGGTACCAACAATTGGTCAATACAATTGTTGAGCCCCAACAATCATTACCATAAAATGCAAAATAAGTTCGGTTTTGTCGAATCATTAAGTACATGCACAAATTAATGCTAGTTGTTTGACACATGCCAAACATCAAATTGTCGTAATTATCTAGAAAGATAAAATGTACTAACTAATCAATATATAAACATACATTTAGTCTATCTCATTCAAGGGTTGCTTCAATGTTAACAGATGATTTTACATCTGAGAAAAATAATTGGAAGATTCAGAATTTCCTCATAACATCAACTTTCGAGCGCATGATATGTAAATAGATCCTGTGTAGAACCGATTGAATAAGTATGTGTATTCAAAATAATTATGACTAAAAAATCAGTAAATCTCTACATTTATCATAATAATTACTAAAAACTTCAGTAATTGAACTTATTACTATTCTGTTCTGTACTCAGATCTCAAAGAAGACATGTTCTACTCATGTTTTATTAGAGATAAGACGTCAATATTCGTGAATCTAAATTTTGCAAGCAGAAGATTAACTTAGATCTCATCTTTATATTGAACAATATTGCTTTAATAGTACATTTCGAAAATTTAAGTTCTTCGTGAATTCTGATCGAGCAATGTTTTCTAGTAACAAGCTATATCTCGAAATTACATTGGATGAAAACTAGATCTATTCAATTTGTTGCATTAGAGAATCTCTTTCATTGAATAAGCCCCATCTACGCATGTAGTGGCGTGTATGAGACATACTTAATTGTAAAGCATGTCAATGCATAGTTTATGATAACTGCATAGATTAGTGTTGTGAGACGATGTGGATAATTGGGAAGGTAAAATTATCTGTTTTCATATTTTCGTGCAAAAACTTTTCAAGGTCTATTTGAAGAGCGTACCTTTAGCTGTTCAAAAGCTTTTGGTATAAAGTAAAAGTACGGATTTTGACACTTCACGAGACTCGAAAAGATCTCAAGGATTTCGAAACATTATATAAATCTGTGAAGCAGCTCATGAAATTTCAAAAGACTTTCTAACACGGCAAAGTACTGCAAGAGACATCGTCAAATCTCTTAGACGTCATTAAACTTTCAGAGTCATGAGTCTGTAGTTCTGCGTTTTCTTCAAGTGTTACATATCATATTTTAAGCCCTAGGACAATGTTCAATATGTTATAGGCAACATTCGCAGACACTCATTGAAGACTTATAGAGATCAGACTGAAGTAATGTGTTAATCTTGACTCGACCAGTTTTTATCATAGAATTGTTCATATAGATCTATTCCTATCAGAGAAAGTTCGACAGGATTAGTAACTCACCTAAGTTGATTGGATAAGACCACATTTCTCAAGTGAAACTTGTGTATGTCATGTCTTTGTAATTTGACACGAGAACGTATTGGGAATTTGCTCCACTGAGAGACAATGCCGACCCATAACCAGTGTAGCCAGGTGAAATATAAGTCGCACCATTTATGCCAACGCCATTGTATACATTATACATATCATTGACATTGGAATCAAATGACCAGAAGATATATGAGAGAGGTGCAGCAGATGTTGTAGCTATTCATATACGATTAAATAGGAAATAACTGATTAAATCATCAATACATTTCAAAAATCTGATCGAAATCGTTTTATGTTTCTTAATTTAGTTCACTACAACGACACACGGTTTTCTGAAATTATCATTGGGATTTTTCTCTATTGTTCACAGACGGACTCAACTCCTTTTTAGTGATAGTCAACATAATCATTTGATCTCAGAGTATCGTCTTTTTCTATCTCTCTGTAAGGACAATCAACATTTCATTTGTGCAACTGTACGTTTTCGATGAACTATGTTCTACTATTGTTTACTTGTGCTAGTTGTTGTTGTTGTGCTGATCGTGGTGCTTGTTGTCGTTGAAGTTGTCGTAGTTTCTGTAGTGGTTGTCGTTGAAGTTGTTGTTGTAGTCGTAGTTGTGCTTGTACCTGGAGATAGATTAATGAGCAAGAACTACATCTACACTGAATACAATTACTTGTTGTAGAAGTGGTACCTATTCAGATAAGTTTCATTTTCAATAGAATTTTTCAATTGATAACATACTTGATGTTGAAGATGTACTTGTACTAGTGGTGCTTGTTACCGTTGTTGTTGATGTCGTTGTAGCTAAAAATTAGTATTCAATGCAATTTTTAATATTCTTCATAATATCTTAGTTATTTACTTGTCAATATTGTTGTTCCCGTGTCTACAAAAGAGTTTCGAATTCATTGGATAAAAATTAAATTTACTTTTCATCGAATTATCTTTACAGGTCAAGACATTTCTATATGAATTTTTCTCACGTTTCTAATAAGAAGATTATCATCAAGAAAAATTTGCCGATAGAAAGCGATAAGTATTTGTCGGACATGTTTAATACCGATACTGTCGATAATGAGATTCACAACAAGAATTGGACTGAGAGTATTAGCGTTTACTATTTGGTAGAAGACGAAAGAAAAAAATTATTCTTTTTCGAAATTGAAAAATTACTGACTGCTATAAACTAGTACTTTTTTGTGAGCAGTTACCCTATTTCACTATATTGAACATTGCGGTATCAGTTCTACTCAATTCCGGCAACTTGGTCATCATTCAACACAAGCCACCTAATCGATATTAATCGAGTTCCGTCAATTTCCAGGAAATTCCAGAAACTGCTTCCTTATTTCGGAATTGAACGGAATTCCTAGGAGTTTCTGGCATTCCATCCGACTTCGGAATTCCGAGAATCGCTTTCAGTTCCGAAATTGGACAGAATTTCTGGGAATTTTGAGTAATGTGGTCTCAAGTTAATTCCTGGAATTCCGAAAATTGACGAAACTCGATCGATATCGATGAGGATGCTTATGTTAAATGATAATCGAGTTTTCGGAATTGGACGAAATTGATTCCGTGGGCGGAACTAGTTCCACAATGTTCAACATCGTGGAATAGGATGTATCCTCTTGTTGATGTAGTTAATAGAGTCGTCGAAAAAGATTGTTTCTTGATATGAAATATCAGAGATTACTGAATCGCGGTGTTACACCGCCTCGTTCTATCTCGTCGCGGTAAAATGCCAAGATTTTTGGGGCGAAAGGAGAGGTACCATGAGATTTGGCGGTTTCTTCGGCTTCTGATGATACTACCATTTCTTTTAGAGGGTGTGGGTGTGAGTGTGGGTGTGGGTGTGGGTGGGAGTGGGAGTGGGGGTGTGAAGAAGAGTAGGTGTTGTAATGAGTGTTCTCTTCGCCCACATTCCCATCTCCACACCCACACTCACTCACACCCACACCTCACACTCACCCACACCCACCCACCCTACCTCGCGAAGAGTTTAACTGTTTTCATTTTCAGATCACACAAATACCTTGCTTCGATTGATCATTGATGTAGACAGTAAGTACTGCCGCCAAAGCAACACTAGCGACCAAACCTCCAATAATCGCACTGAACAGAATAGTTGGTATTATCTGAGGAACACGGACTGAAATTCATTAAATCTATGAAGCACTGAGAGAGATGGAGGATTCCTTACTTTCAGACACGTTCTTGATTGCATTGAGGTCTTTCTGAATATATTCAACTTTGTTGAAACCTGAAGCTTCTTCTGTCGACCATTCGCTACGTCCTACTATCATTTCTAATTCGAAAAGCCTATTGGGTTGCCGAGTTCTAACTAAAAATTATTCAAATGAAATGAATCGAAGATAGAAAGAGACTGGCAAAATAATGCGCAGAAATACTATTCTTATAAGCAAAAGGATTGCCTCTTGAATTTCAATTCTGTTGTTTGATAATGAAAGACGTATAAGTTTCAATTTTGTTGTTTATATTTTTCTTTTATATTTATTCGAACGAAACCTGTATTATACAGTCTCTCTTCTTATACACAGCACTCATGAACTATTCAATTAATTGTTGCCGTAAGAAGAAAAAAAGAAAACGTAATTATTGTCGGCGCCAGAATTAAATAGGGGTGGGTGTAGAACGAATATCTCGAGAACGGCAGTAGCTAGCGACCTGCGGCTTTCACCAACTGAAAGAGTAGAAGTTGGGACGTCTTTTTCTCCGATAATATATAAGACAAAATCCTTTTAAAAATAATTATCTTCGAAAAACATGCAAAAGAATGCATGAAAGTGACCTTTTATCTAGATGAAATTTTGATTTTGCCCTTTGATTTAGACTGAGGGACTTGCGATCTATAGTTTAAGATACAATGCGCTTTTTTACTTTTCATTATATTTTTATCGAAAATCCACGCTATTATCAGAAAAAGTGTGAAAACTTAGTAAAAAATCAGTAAAATTCCCTATTATTTCTTGCATGTAAATACATGATTCCATTTGCTCAATGTTAGAATGCAATAGGAGAACCATTTGCATTGTATCTTAAACTATAGATCTCAAGTCCCTCTGTCTAAATCAAAGGGCAAAATCAAAATTTCATCTAGATAAAAGGTCACTTTCATGCATTCTTTTGCATGTTTTTCAAAGATGATTACTTTTAAAAGGATTTTATCTTATACATTATCGGAGAAAAAGACGTCCCAACTTCTACTCTTTCAGTTGGTGAAAGCCACAGGTCGCTAGCTACTGCCATTCTCGAGATATTCGTTTTACACCCACCCCTATTTAATTCTGGCGCCGACAATAGATTTCGAATCTTTTGACGTTGTTTCAAATGAAAAAATAATATTGACTTTTCTGTCATCCATCATCAACATCGTCTTATACCTTAGAGAGAGGTATACAAATAATATTTATATGCACATGATTATTTTCGTGCTTTATTTAAATCTATCACCTTTCGAAATGGACAAATTTTCATCGTATCAAGACTGACTAATGGCTGGAAAATAATTTTCTTCTGGATTCCGACAACTTCTGCATTTCCAAACCAAAATAATGCAGTATCCTCAACACTGTTACATGTACCCATTATGGTTGCACAGCTTTTCGTCGATATTGGGTTGAATATGAAGAATGCTATAGGTAACGCGTGATTTAGATTTTGAGACTTATTTCTCAATTTTTGGACATTGTTCGCCTCATCAAGGCGTACAAATCAGGAACTTAATTGTAATGAACGATGGATAATGAATACTATTTTAAGACTATGAGAAGAAAATGAGAGTGAGAGTAGGATGTGGGTGCGGGTGATTCCATTTCTTTTTACTCACATCCATATCCACACTCACGACCACGCCCATAGGGTGTGGGTGTGGGTATGAGTGTGGGATATGGGTGCGGGTGGGTCGGTGTGGATGGGTGTGGGTATGGGTCTCGATAAAGAGAACACAACACCCACATCCACACCCCCACATCCCACTCACACCCAAAAGAGGCGACATGGGAATAAATAAGAAAAATGTGAATGGCAACCAATACGACAATGGATGAAATTATTATATAATAAATGATCTAATATATCTGAAATTCTTCTATGTTTTATTTATTTTATTATATCTCAGAAAACTCTAATCTGTATCATTCTTCAACTATCTCTTTTTCATTATCTAGGATGTTTCTTTTTATCCTTCTAATTAATCAATCTCATTGTAAAATGATTACAAATATTTAAAAAGTTTTTTTTTAACAAAATAACATCATTCCAATCTATTGAAGTAATTATAAATTAAGCTAATTAATATATAAAGTTGATTTCACAGCAGCTAAGAACATTTGTCTTTATTAAAAAAACAAAAATATATAACGATTACAATAATAACATTAAAAACCACTCGAGCTTTCAATGAGTTTAATCATCATTTCCAAGAGACTATGTTGAAGAAATAGATTAAATCAAAGGAAAGAAGAAATAACGACGTATATATATGCGCTAAATGTTTGTACTTAAATATTTGATGAGTCATATAGTCTAGAAAAATCTACGATATTCTATTTTAATTTAAAATTGACTTTCTTTTTATTTGTTATACCTTCCGGAAAAATAATTAATGGAGTAGAACGAGTAGTTGCATTAAGATCAGGTTTTTAAGCCATAATAGCTAATGTTTCCTTAACTTTTAATCTGTGGATCGCACTATCTTTAAACAGGATCTTTCAATCAGTATAATTGATTTGATGATTAAATTCTACTGCATGTCTTGCTAGAGCCGATTTTAAATCGGAACGTTTATACGAATTCGTATGAACGCTCTCCCACTCCCGACATTGAGAATTTGGATTCAACTGGCCACCAGATATTGTTCCGATCTATAATCTTTCTTCTTTTAAGCGATTAGATCTTCTCAGTGGTGGTGTATCAGTTGAATCTATTTGAGATGTTACTGAGGGTATTGATTCATCAATAGATATTGGTACAGAATAACCATGTTCAATTATGCGTCTGATCGCTTGTCTACTGGTTTGTCCTATATATTGAGAAGGACAATCATTACATGTAAAATGATAGACAATTCCAGATTGCAGATTCTTAGGTATAATATCCTTGTTAGTGAAACTTTGTCCAACTGTAGGGTGTGGTTTAGGAACGATCAGGGTGCGTGTGGGCACGGTGTGGATGGGGATGTACTTCTTCCTTTCACCCACACCCACACCCACACCCTGCCCAGACCCACATCCACACCCTATATGTTAGCTTCGCATTTTAGTGCAAGTGAGCTACGCTAACAAACTTATTTAAACGGTTTTATGTACGTATCTACGGATGCATAATTATTCACCCAAAGTACATTGTTGCTGATAAGGCCTTTTACTGTGTATTCATTGGTTGTTTTCGATGGCAAGTGCGTCAGAATAGAAGAAACATAATGCGAGAGGACGATAAGCATTCTCCACACTACACCGGTAAATGAGAAAGAACACATTAAAAGGAGAAAAGGAATGAATATCAACTGTTTTTCCACGTATCAGCCATGCTTCGCCTATGTCTTTATCTTATGGTTATCAGCATCAAATCGACTTGTTAATGGTCTGGTCTGTGCCGCCAATTGCAATTTCTTCACTTCCATCAACAATATTACTTTTCCATCTTGCACTGTAGTGGATAAACCCTCTACTGAGCAAAGTTGTCAAGTTGAATTGACATTAGATTACGGGTCTGGTTTAATTGCTGGACGTATTCATGCTCAAACTCCACCACAGAGTTTTTATTTCTATACGATTACCATATTCGCACTTTACAATGAAACATCCAATCTAATGATTGGATTGGACTGTTCTACAGCAGACAACTGTGATCAAGACTTTGTCAAAGAGGTTTTGAAAAAAGATTGGCTTAAAGTCCAGAACCAAGTTAAGAGTTTACAAAAGAATCTAGCCGATGTGCTCTTTAATTCAAGTGATCCACGACCTCATGATACTTGCCCAAGTAGTCAACCATGTTCTGGTCAAGGATTCTGTAAGGCAACTTATCGAGTCTGGTCTGATGGCAGACCCTTAGAATTTCATAGTAGATGTGCCAATTCCACAGAACAACCAGAACTTGACTGGGCTCATGTAGTTTCTCAAGATCCGATATTTGATGAGATGGCTTATACTTGCAACCAACGTTTATGTGCTTCACAATCAAATGCAGAAGCTATCGTTGAACTAATTCAACGCAACTATGTCATACCGATAAATATCACGGTTCCAACAACAACAACAAAATCATCGACAACAACAACAACGCCAAAACCAACATACACTCCGTCAACGTCAGCGTCAACGTCAATTGCAACTTCAACAAAGAGCGCAGCTAGATGTATTCATTTGAATCAGATTGAAAAGACAATTTTTGCATTTATCTTGTTCTTTCTTTTGCGCCCATCTTACACTTAATTCCATGAATTAAACTTTAAACTTGAATTGAATTGAAATTCCACTTACAAGCTACACTTTATCAAAAGCTAGAAACTACAGTCATCATATCTATCTCAGCGCGTTTATCTACGAGATAACGAACGCTGTGTGTCTTGCTCTCTATCAGTGTACGGTAAAATTTGAAATTTCAGTTAAAATCAAGTTGAACACTACGGCACAACAGGAAAATCGCATTCAATTTATATTGAAAAGTCTCTTTATCTTTGATTTCCTTTTAGGATTTCAGAAAGCTTTTCAACACAAAATAGCCTTTCATAATAGAAGAAACGATCTGATTCATGAAAATCGGCACTTGTATTACGGACTTACATCTCGATTTGTTCACTAAAATTGACGATCTTTTCCGACTTTCTCGTAATTTTCATGAACTATATGGCAATTGTTAAAATAAAGAACGCCCTGCTATTGACACTACGATAAAAATAAATTAATATCTGTGTATCCAACGAATTCGATTACCTGATTTTTCTAATGGTAGGATTTCATTTGTTTTTTTCTTTGCATGAAGGCAGAGTAAGTAAATATTATTAAATATTACTTTTGTGTTATGAAAGAAAATTGATCTATTTTCAAATAAGAGTTTGTAGCATTTCATTTGTAGTGTTGGTGAAAAATATGCCAACAGAGTATTTTCTACTAGAGTTGATGTGGGTGTGTTCGGTGTTTCCTTATTTAGGATGTGGGTGCGTGCGGGTGTTAAGTGTTAGTCCTTTTATCAACCATGCACTCATATTCACATTCAAAGATCAACTTTTTCGCTAGAGATCGCTGCTCTCTTGTCATGCTCTTATCTACATAAAATTTGTCGTTAAATCAACGAAAAATTCATTGGTGTGGTAGAATTATATAAAATTACTCATAATTAATACAATGACTCATGAAATCCTATCTAAATTGTTCTAGCCATATTTTATTATATTACTTAATTTTGTCAACGATTTTACATATTACAGTAACCATGAATTTTGTACCTCCGGATGCTAAACGAATTGCTGAAGCTCTTGGTGATATTAAACAGATCTAGTGTATATAGAATATGGTTGTCTTTTACGTAATTGATTCTTGTTGTAGTTACCAAGAGATATGAAAGTGGCTGTAACAAACAAAGCTGATGAGAGTTTTCAACAAGTACCAAAACCTAGTCGTGATGACTGGTTGAGAAATCATCAAGAAACGGGAAAAACTATGAAATCATTTGAATGCATTGTATCAAAAGTTGTTCCGCATGGAACGTAAGTAATAGCTTATTAGTTCCTGGTCTTTTGCTGAGATTTCTTTTTCATATGATAGTTACAAAACTAATTATTTATATTCAACCAGTTGGTAGTATTAATCATCCTCGGTAAAAATGAATATTGTTGTTTTCTCGTATCAAATTATTAATATAACCTTTTAGAGCTGCACCACTTGATGTTATTATTGAATTTGCGCGTGCATTTTTTTCCTGGATGTGAAATTGAATTATTACCAACTAGTGACTTTTCAAAAGATATGAAATTTCGAGAAAATGATGGAATACGACAATATCGAACAGATGGCTTTTACAATTATTTATCTCAAAAACGTCATAAACGTAATCCAAGACAAGAACTTTTACGTGTTGCTGTAACTATGGATGATATTTATCCCAACGAAAGTTGGAATTTTATTTATGGACAGGCACGAGGAATCGATGGTGTTGGTGTTTATTCATTTGCACGTCTTGATCCATTATTTCCTGCATCAACACAAACATTACTCTTATCTCCATTAACGGATGACCATTAAGTCGTTTGACGAGAGAAAAATGCCGTTACTATAAGCCGTCGATCGTCATAAAATATATATGTCATAGAAATAAAGGAAGAAAAATTAACTGAACTACAAACACACAAATAAATTTAAATGAAAGAGGGTAGAAAGAAAAAGGTATAGGTGGGGATCAGTTGTGAGTGTGAGCTTCATCCACATCTGCAATATATTTTGATTTTTTGAATGACAATCGATATCTTTCATTTTCTCAGATATTATTTTATGAACATATTCAAAGCTTTTTACAAAATCCATTTTTTTTTATGTCTGACACAAGACAAATCAATTACTTATTGAAATATTATTGATAATTTGTCAGTTAATCGAATATCTAAACAAATATTTAGAAATGTTATCATTTGAAACCCATTTTATTAATATGCATCTTTGACAATTTTCGAAAAACTTATCCTTAAATATATTTTCAACTTGAACATTATATAAATCAACTTAAAATTCATTCAATTAATATTATTAAATTCTATAAAAATTATAATTTACTATTTTCAACATCAACATCTCGAAAATAATTCTCAGCGCAGTTTAATTATAGTTAAACAGGAAATTTCTCTTTCAAGTAAGATTTGGATTCTTTGTCGATATATACAAATGACATTATCGATCTTATATTCTCAATAGGATACAGAGAAATAAATTATCTTAAAGAATAGAATATTGCTTCATTAATAAAGATAATTTTGAGAAAAAAGTTCAATAATCAATAATGTTCATTTAATAAAATGAATGAACTAATGAAAATAATCTAGTAGATAAATGATCTGTTACATTTGATATTTAATCGAAGAGAGAATATTATCATTAATTATATTAGTTCTTTCTTTTGACTGAAATATAGAAACGATAAAAATAATAAATGATCTATCTTGTTACTTATTATTAAAAGAAAAGAAATTGATTTCATACAGAAATTGTTTTATTATTATTTAAATTCTGTGTTGAATCATTATCAAACGAAGATATAAATAATTATTATTTGAATGTATTTTATTCGAATGGAAGTTCATATAACTTTCTGGATGAAGATTGTTATCAATATATTGATATTATTTCATTAAAAGATCAACAATATCAAACTAATCATCTTATTCAACATACAAAAGTCTTCTCCGATCAAATTTATTAAAAACTCCTCTTACTTCATTTTTTTTCAAAAAGTTGTTCAAATCTTGAACGTTTTCTTCCAATTGAATTTCAAATAGCATTTACTAATGATCAATAAAAGTACCGAAGTCTTCCATAATCTCCATGTCCTTAACAAATTCAGTTTATTAGAAATCACTCTATTAACGATATGAAGATTATATAAGTGTAAAATATTGTATGCCCTATGATAAATATCCTTGCGATTCTTTGTATATTGGCTCTTTGTGTAGTGATGGAAATCGACTGATTTTATATGCTTTGCTGTTTGATGCATATTCACAATATTCTCTGCAATTATTGAACTAACAAATAATTGTATTGTACGAAGATTTTTTTTTGGCACAATTGAAGAAAATTTTATTATTACTACATTTTTTATTTTTAGAAATAATACTCAAATTATTTCGAGTTCATTCGATAATTAACAAAAATGTTTAAAAATATAATTTTGATCTGAATGATCTTTTATTAAAAATTCAAAATCAATTTTTAAAAACAAATATAAATTTAACAAGAATAATACACAAAGTTTTCAGATTCATCTTATCTCCTTCATACTTTGTTCGATAAACAATATTCAATTAAAAGAAAAACTCGAAAATAATTCTAACCTTACCTTAAGCCGAGACTTATCATTGTTTTACTCAACATGTGACCTATATTTATCACCATATTTAATAAACGACATCGAACTAAAATTTTGTCCAAATATATGAAAGATTTTATCGAAAACAAATAAAAATTTTCAGATCAAATTGTCGACTGGCATTAATTAAATAACCGATATACGAGAAAAGAAATTTTAGATGACATTAACATAAATTACAATCTAATTCAGATCCTCACCTTTTTTTATCAGAAACGAGTTGTTTTGTTATGGATCAATACTTGAAGATATTTTCTCAAATTTCATTAAATATGTAAAAGATTTAATCGTAATAGATTGTTTGTTTAGTGGAATATTCTTAATATGTTGTTTAGTAAGTTAGTCATTTTTTTAGTTCAAGCTCGTTTGATGAAAATCTTCCCCTTGTTCTTGTTGTTAAATCGGTGTTCGTACATGTTTTACAATAGAAATTTGTATAAACCAATATTGATATAATAAACAAAGGTATTAGACTTTTTAATTATTTGTCTAATTTGTTCATATAATCGATCATTAGAATAAGATATTAATGAAGAATATTCAGAAGAATTATTTAATAGAAAATATTCATTTTTAGTTAATAATCTAGGTTGATTAGTAAATAATAGCAAAGCTACTATTTTACTTGAACATGCATTTTCAATCCTCCTTCACTTTCCCTCTCAATAATCAATCTTACTTCTCGAACATGCAAATAGCATTTTATTTTCAAAATATATTCGAACTGTACTCGAGAGACTGCGGTACTAAGTTCTCCTTGTATCTTCATTCTTGAAATTTTATTTTATTTTTTGTGAAAGAGTTAAGAGTATTCGACAAAAATTGCTAAAAATGGCAACTTTTCCAAAGTTTTAATGCACTGTTTTACATATTTGTACAAACAATTTCAACTTGTTAAATTTTCTATATTTGATGCTTATTTGATGAATGTCTAGTAAACATATCATAGTATAGAACTGATAAATTGATAGTATTCTGTTCGAAAGTAAATAAATGATGTTTTAACTTACAATTGAACTTTGATAATATATCAATGTGAATAATTTCTATCATAATGTATCGATTAATAAAGTTAATAATTATTAGAAAAATTTCTTAATAAATAATTCACATAAATTAATATGATTTCCTAAACGAATTAATTCATTACGATGAAAATGATAAACAAAGACATATATACAAAATTTATCCATGGTATTAACTTTATTCAATTAATATGCATGATAATGCTTTAATCGACCATGTGTACATGATTAACACATAAGGTATGTGACTTGAAATGTTGAAAATCAATTTCAGATTTTGTTTCCATCGGCCATACTTATAAAATACCAAACATTTTTTTCTTGTAATCATTACTATTAAGATATTCATTAAGGACAAAAAGACAAGGTTATTCTCATGCAAATAGAGTAATTTTGTCTTTGTTTTTCGATGGGTTAGTCAATAATTTCACAAACAAACGTCTACTCGACACTTAATCGAACGGACATAATTTTCTCATGGATCATAAGTCATTAAATCTAACTTAGATTTTAACTCGAGTCTCCAACGAATCTTATTTTATCTTTTCTATCAGAAAATCATACAAATGAGAATATCGAATCGACGGTCAAAATAAAAAAAAGTATAGTGCTCTCATTTCTTTTTTCTCGACTCGTTCATATCAATTATAAATCAATACAAAAAAAAGCTACTTGAGAAAAGAATATAATCTAAATGAATATTTTCTTTGCTAATGTTGATTATGTTATTCTTGAATGAATCAATCAGATAAAAGGTAAAACAAAATAATATTAGGAAAAAAGGATATCAAGATGAATGTATTCTATTTTTGAAACTTTCAAATCTAAATTATAATAAATATATCAAGTAATTAGTTGTTAATTCATCGAAAAATGTGGGCGTAGATGCTGAATATGAAGGAATCATACCCACATCCTTTATGAACTCAAAACAAAAAAGAAGATAAATCAAAAGGAAGTAGTTTAAGAACGCATTTAGTTTTGTTGAAAGCAAGAATCTTTTTAATGGAAAATATTATAACTTTTCAAATAACCATGATGCTGAGTGTGAGTAAACATGAACGTGCAGGTGGTGTAGGTATGTATGTGGTGGTGGATTGAGAGAACATTAATATCCACCCTCACACCTACAGTAGACAACGATCGAAGTAGAAAACGAGTGCACACAATTGCTTTTGCACATCTTCTTGTGACGATTATACTTAATAAACAAAAGACAGTATTGGCATGGCTAAGAATAGTAAATATCCACATATTAACATCCTGATTCTATAACTATAATTTTTTTCCTGAGAAAATATAAATGAATGGAAAAAATGAGCTTGTACAGCTCATAGATATAGTAAAAATAATAATTGATATCGATTACTTGAGCGAACAATTATGCTCAGTACTGTTGTCTTAGAACGTGTGCATTTGTCAAGTAATACATACGGTGTATCTATGGTCTGTCTGATTAGACTTAGAGAATATTTTAATAGAAATAAATGAAAATGCCAATTATGAGATAAAAATAATTTACAATCACATTTTTGTTCATACTATTCTTTTTGTGATGCGCATACATCATTTTCCCGCTATTTTCTCTCTGAGTATAGTCTACTATTGACGTTCGATAGTATATGTCACTTATACTTCTTATGGCTAATCCTGATATAGCGTATAATGGCTATGCCATATATATAGCTATGATTTTCCGATATTAAAACATATAAAGTGGTAGTGTCCAATCAACTTTGCTCAATTATATATTGAATTCGAAAAATCTCATCTCTAAATAACAGTATAATAACGACAGATTGAAATTTTTTTTCAATCGAATTTAATATCAGTTAATAAAATGTAGAAAGCTTATTTCATATTTTTTACGATCATTAATCATTTGCGGAAAACAAATAGTTCAATAAATTCTTCTGTAATATGAATAGCATAAAAAACATTATTTTTAGTATTAGTATTTTATTTTATATTTGCCAAAAAACCAAGGATGATAGTTTCGTTTTTATATCGAATGAATTTGCTTTTTCTTTACAATTTCTCCCTTTCATTATCACGTATAGAAAAAACAATAGAGAAATGAGACTGATATACTGTTGAAGTATAAAAATATCGTGTTCAATAAGCAATCAACATCTTCGAAACAGTTTTTTTATTTTTTACTTTAATTAAATTAGATTTTGGTAGAAATCTACAAAAATGTAATTTTTTTCAGAATAAATCCTCTTTCGAGTCCATCGTGTGTCGACCAATTTCGCAACTAAAAATTCTGAAAGAACAATAGGCATTGTTGTGACAAAAAGATTGAATTTCAGAACAGTCATTTCAATTTTTCTAAATCTAAAAACTCTTAAATAGAGTCGCCATTTATAAAAATTTGCACTACTCCCATAAAAATTTAATGATGATAAGTAAGAAGAGAAGCTTAATGCTACGTAAAATTCAAAAATGTGTACTGTACACTATTGACCAATACTATTTACACGAAAATTTTTTCAATATATTTAATAAAAGTTATTTTTTCGATGTATTTTCTTGAAACGTCACATCTTATTTTCTTCATATATAAAACTATTGTTTCATGAAATTGTTTTTCGCTTGAAGTCAACGAGATGTCCAAACACATGTATATACAAGATAGATTTTACGAATATCGAATGAATTCATAGTACTGCTTCTCGTTTGTGGTAAATACATACATATCAAAATATAAATGACCATCTACATGATCGAAAAAGCTGTTATCACTAATCATACGAATATTTCTCTTTTTTTTATTAAATCCGAACGACGTATGATTGCTACCCGTGGATCAAAAGGTCTTTCACTATATCTAGCAGTCTTTTAATCCTGTCTGTCATGGTTTGCGATGGAAAATTAACTAATTTGTCTAAAATGCTCTAGTATGTGAGGTGACAATTTCAGTGTAGATCGTATTGTATGATAGCGCTCTCTGTTTTCGTGTGTCTTTTGCTGCTTCTTTTAAAAAAAAACTAAAAGCATAGTTCGATAGAGAGAAAAGGTCTTGTCTATTTTTTTAAATGAGTACTATATTAAGCCCATCTCGAAAATTAAGTCACCAATAGTGGAAGACTTGCTATCGTTCCGTATATTGCTCTGTTGTTTTTTCGATTTTTGTTAGCTGTTTTTAACCTTAACATACAAAATATCAACGCACAACTACAAACATGTTTCGACATTATCATAGATAATAACTCTTATTCTAAACAAAAGATCATTTCAACTTTCCTCAATAGATCATTGTACATGTATTTTGTATTAGTTACATACATGTGATGTGGACTTTACCACAATGTACGACTATATTTGTTTCAACACTTGTTGTTCTATTTGTTGTTGGTTCATGGCTTAATCTATCTGGTGTATGGATTGAATTTCCACTAATTGTCGATCAATTACCTGAAGGATGGGGTTTACCAGCTACGATGGGTCTTGTTGCCAATCTAGCCAATCTTGGTGTAGTGATTATTGCTGTTATTCGACGATTTTCTCATGGTGGTGTTACTTATGAAATTCCTGTAAATATATTTATATTAACAGTAGGTACTGTAGTTCTAGTTATTCTTGCTTTTGTATGGCATAAAACAACTATAATTAATGGAACTCCACATTCAACTTATTTAATGGGATTTTCATTAACATTATCACTTGTTGATTGTACATCAAGTGTAACATTTTTACCGTTTCTTGATCGTTATAAACCAATTTACATTAATGCTTATTTTCTTGGTGAAGCACTTTCTAGTTTATTTCCAGCTTTATTAGGTATAGCACAAGGTATAGGTCAAACATCGTGTGTAAAAAATAAAGCTGGACAATTAGTTGAATACAATTCTCCACCACGGTTTTCTGTTAAAGCATATTTTTTAGCATTATCAGTTATTATGTTAGCATCACTTCTGTCATTTATTACTCTTTGTTTGACACGAATGGGTCGAAAAAAAGATACAAAATCAAACGATTCTTCGAATCCAAAGTTTGCAGTCATATTTTTTTCATTATGATTTAAAAATTCTTTAATTTTAGAGACGCTAGACCAGTCGTTGAATTAAGTACAGTCGAAAAGACTAATATTGATTTAGATATTAATGAAAACAAAGATGCAATGGAAACTGAATGTCAAATGACTAGAAAAGAATTTTGGTTTTCAGAGCATGGAATATATTTATTTCTATGTTTTTGGACAAGTATTCTTATTATTGGTAAAAATAATTGAATATCTTTTGTTACATTTTTTTATTCGAATTTTCTTCTTTAGGTGCTACTCCAAGTATACAAAGTATATTTGATTTTTTTTAATATTAATATTCATTCTTTTATTTAAAAAACATTTTTTTTTTAATAGGCTTTTCTCTTTATCCTTATTCAATCGAAGTTTATCATCATACAATCATAGCTTGTCAATTTGCATATCCTCTCGTGTCATTTCTTGGTGTATTAGTTCCAAGTATGCGTTCTCGTAACATATATATTCTTACTGTTATTGGTACTGGTCTTTTTGCATATACATTTATTGCAGCTAAACTTTCACCTTGTTCACCATTAGTTGATCGATTTATTGGTCGACTTTTGATCTCTTTTAGTTGGGTATTGAAATATTGTGTATTATATTTTATTCGTGTTTTGCTTGGTAATTATTTTCGGCTTAAATCTGGTCACCGTGGATTATTCTGGTTTGGTGTATTAACACAAGCAGGTTCATTAATTGGTGCAGTTGTTATTTATTTATTAACAGACCATTTACATCTATTTCGTGAACGTAAAATATGTGTGTCCTATTCATGTTAAATTAAAAATAAAAGAATTTTTACTCGATAGAGAGACATCTATCGCTATTCTTGAAAACAAGAACTTTACTAAAAGAGATTATCGTCTAAGAAACTATTATAATTATGTCAGAAGAGTGTGGGGTGTGGTGTGGGTGTGGGTGTGGGTGGGGTGTGGATGTGGATGTGGATACACTGTATCTATATCCATATCCACACACCCACACCCTCATCCCTATTTCCAAAAAAAAGCCACTATATCTTATCTGTCTTTGGATTGGTCACATTGTATCGATTATTTCTAGGTTTGAAATTTTTTTGGGAAAAAAATCGAAAATGCAGTTTGATAGAGAATAGTTTTATTTATCTATAAGTGTCAATCTCACGTTCGGCCTCATCCTTATTTACGAAAAAAAGCGACTGTAGATCGTCAATGTTTTAGTTGGTCAGATTCTGTCGATTATATCCTGATATAGACATTTTTTCGAAAAAAACGGGGAGCGCAGTTCGATAGAGATTAATTTTCTCTATCGACTACTATCAATTTTACATTCGGTCCGTTGCAAAAAGCTCAGAAAGCGCTACACGTAGTGAATTTGATATTGATTCATTTAAATATACATCTTTTTTCCGTTCTACTTTCATATAACATTGTGGATCCTTGCTATTAGAAAAACTGATCTTTACTTACCATGATATATTAATACATCACGCACTCTATACATATCTTATGATTCAATAGTCTTTCGAATATATATGTGGCAGTTCAGATTAGAATCCAGTTGAGTATGGAATATATAGTTTTGTTAAAAATTTCTTCGTTATTTGTCAATGTAAACAGTTAATGCTTTTCGAAAAAAATCAATTTCGTTTGGTATTTCATTACATAAATAAATTTCATACACTCTCTCTATCTGATATAAGCTTAAAATTTCAGGAACGGGACATACGGGACATTGATTGCTTTATTAGAAAAAGAATTTCCCATCTTTCTAAATATAAACTTCTATATTTATTCTAAGTATGGGTACATCAGGACATTCGATGAGTGATTAAATTTTTGTCGCAAATAAAATAGTAAAATTTGTTTAAGTTGAATTCTTACGAGCAGGGGGTTGGTTGAATGGATGTAGAGTTGAAAAAAATATTTAAGCACATTGATAAGAAAAGAGGTACTTTAAGAAGCTTAGAAAGGTTTTGAATTCATTTCAAAATTTGAAACTATTTTAGGTTTCGTAAAGTACCTATTTTCTTTTTAGTGTAGTGTTTTATTGATCGGAAGTTTTTAAGTTACTTTAGTAAACAAATTATGGATCGTTGATCTCAAGAATATTTCAAAATCAGTTGAACTCTTCTACTGAGTATATGTTTTGGCTTTATCTTAACAGTATGAGATTGCTTTTTATTGTAAAAATGTTGCACTAGATGATTGAACTTTTACTATGCACTGCATAAAATGCTTTCTAATTTCTATAGCAAAGATTATGTGTTTGCCATTAATAAGAAAAATTATGGCATACTAAAGAAATTGAGAAAAGCAAACAAGAGAAACGTTTTCTGTCGAGAAAAATATAAGATATTATACTCAACAATGACACTGTATTTTTTATATTAAAGTATAATCTTTATCTAAGATTTTCAGGGCCGTCCGAACCGTTCCAACTTTGAGGAAATACTAATAGTGCCAATGAAAGAAGGTAACTGAGTTTCATTCTCATCAAAGAACTTTTGAATCCCAGTCAAAAAAATTTCAGTACCTTTTTGCGCCTCCCTGCAGAAACTTTTCAGGTTTTTGAAATATTTTCGTGTGCATCTCCAATTTTTTTTTCTAGCTCATTCACCATGTAAAAGTTTGTTCTCTATGATACTATATTTCAAAAATAAAGCAAAACTCTTACTGTTCATTCACTTTATCTTTCTTGATAAACAATATAAATCAATTTGAACTACATATTATATGAAATAAACACATAAAAAGAAAGGGCGAATAGGAAAGTTTTTGAAACAAAGAGCAAGATGGCACTTCAAGGGTCATATGAATAGTACAATTTCATCAATTTGTACAAATTTTTACTATGAAGTTGATCCTTCGTGGAAGACTGAACGTTGAATTAAAAATGATATACTCGCGAATGTATTGTTATTTATTGAATTACATTTATTTTTGCAATTAATAGTTCTTTTCTCGCTTTCTTCCTATGCATATCTTATAGTTTTCTCTATGATTAATACTATTTCTGATGACACTAGAGCATATTCATCTGAAACATACCACGTTTACATCGAAGTTCGCCGCCAGCGACGGGATCTAGTGTATCTTGTAGAGAATTTTTTTCTGATTAAAATCTAAATACTGAAATCTCCAGCATTGATGCGCGACTCGAAATAAAATCGAAATACTCTCACGTCGATAGTAGCAACCTCTATCATATTTTCCCAACAAAAGGACTTTTTAATGTTATTCTTAAATGAACTATTCCTGATTAGATTCTATCTATATTGGTATTAATCTGAAGCTTACAATTAAATACTTCATTCGTGATAAGGTCAGCTTTGCTATACATGCCTTTGTTGTGAAAATCAGTTCAAACGAAGAATATTTTTCTCTTATTTTACTGATTTTTTTTTTATAATCATGGATGATTATATCGCTGAAATAATGTGTATAGAAATAGTTTTTGTCATTGAATCGATAGTTTTAAAAGGAAAAAAGTATTCAGATGTTTGCGGGACATTGCAAAATGGCATATTAACCCATGTGATGAGAACCGGCAAAAAACCGGCGGTTTACCGCGGTTTTACCGGTCCGGTTACCGGCTCCCAAAACCGCGGTAAACCGGCGGTTTCTTCCGGTAAACCGCGGTAAACCGGCGATTTCTTCCGGTAAACCGCGGTAAACCGACGGTTTCTTCCGATAAACCGCGGTAAACCGCTATTTTTTTTCTGGTTAACCGCGGTTTAACATTGGTGTTTTTACGATTAACGGGTACTTTAGTTGTGATACTGCGACCATATAACTGCTCTTTTCATAAAAATCTACAGTTCAGTTTCGTACTTAGTCTTTCAACTACAGCTTTATTTCAACACAAGTAAAAAAAACAAACAGCAGTGAACATGAAAAATAAACAAAAATATGTCTTTGATTAGGCTTGTCCTTGTCCATTGGCATCAATATCGACTGTTGTACGTTGTTGTAATTGTAAATCAATGTTCGATGAATTATCTAGATGGATAAGTATTCGACGTTGATGATTAAATATTAAAACAGATAATTAATTAACTTACCTTGAGTACGAAGATGAGGCTCCTTCAAAACTTTTTTCTTGATATTGCGTCGTTTTAATAACAAACATTCATGTAAAGTAGGCCAAATAGCTTCTATTTCAGAATGATCAAGCTTATATTTAGCTTGAGCCCCATATAAAAAGAGTCCGATACGAAAATATTTGAAGTAGAAACATTAAAATCAGGATAAAAATATAACTATATCATTCCCTAAGATTATTTATATATTTCCACTAGTTTTCAGAGATTAAGTAGAGCTATTTACACTTTAATTTTATTGAAGAATTTTTTTCCTATAAAGCATGCATGAAAATCCTTCAATGTAACTTCAAGATGAGAACAGATAATCGTCAATTTTGATTGTTTTATTCCGAACCTATCCCCACGAAATGTGTCATGTATCTGGCATAAAATAAAGAAAAAACTGAAATAAAACGAGAACTTATGAAAAGCAAATTGTTAACACATGATCAATCTAAACTGTCCGAATGCATACTAAAGGTCCACTAGTTACCCAAGTAAAAAAACGCCTAAAAATCAGATTATAATCTATTATAATCTGATTAAAATCAGATTTTTCAGCATCAAAAGAAAAAATTATTTTGATTTTAATCTTTTTTAATCTATTTTAATCGATTAAAAAAATTTAGCAATCAGTTTTAATAGATTAAATTTTGATAATCGATTAAGATAGATAAAAAAGGTTAAAATCAGAATAATTTTTCTTTTGATGCTGAAAAATCCGATTTTAATCAGATTATAATAGTGCCATTATAATAGATTATTAATCTGAAAATAATCGATTTTAATCTAATTTTAAGTCATTTTTTTAACTGGGTAATGCAGCAAGCTCGAAATAGAATTTCTGGAATTTTTCTTAATAGCAAAGCCGAGAGACATTATTAGATTGTTTTGAAAGATTTTTGTTGAGAACATAAAGGGAAACGAAGGTATTAATTAATTGAAGTCATGACTGTACGTCTTATTGCTTTTACACGTGGATCTTGATCGATGCAGCCCTTACGAGGATCAAGTGCAATCAATTCGTTGCTATCTTTAAAGACAAGATCGACAGCCTTGTTCACATAATCATTGACGTTGTTTAAAGAACATTGTATTGACATCATATCAATTTCAACTCCATCAGAACGATTGAAGATCTAGAAAAAAAAGCATAAAACGACCAAGTGATTATGTGGAAAACAATATTTAAATTATACAAAAATTTAGAGATAAAATATGGACAATCAGAATTCATAACAAATTTTCAGAGATATTTCGCTATTAAATAACAACAAACAAAGTATCTTGACATTCAGAAATGATAATAAACCACCTATCAACACTGTTTTTTAAATATTCGTAATATTTTAAAACTTATTTTGGAAAAATTAGGAAACTGACTAGAACACATCAATTGATACTGATTTATTGAAACAAGTACAATCGCAAAATTGCTTATATGAAACTCAGTTTGTTTATTAAATGAATAGATCAGATATTTAACTTCCACTAGTATTTCTTTTGATATTTTACTCGATTATTATTAAAGTTTCTCTTGATAAATCTTGCTTCACTCGTATATAATGCATTCATTCATATAAGAATACTTACGATTTTGGAACATGGCTGACTTGTTGATGACTCACCAATTTCTTGTACATCAAGAATATTATATTTATCTTATTCAATGCCTAAACTTCCACATTAATATTGAAATTTATTACTTGATTGTTTCAATACTCAAAATTATTTTAAAACTCTTAACGATTTAAGTTTACTCTAACGTCATTTGATCAGACGTATAATCTTGGTGATCTCAATCTAGCAATGGTCTCAATTGTTTTTAGCAGTCAGCGAAAAGTTCATACATTTTAGATCGTTCGAGTATGCTTTGTGGCTAGAACGAGGCTTCGTAAAATGAGTGACTCAATTTTGAAGACTTCCCTGTCTTTTGAGAAATACTTAACTAAATTCTGCTTTTTTGTTAGCTAACGTAAGCTTCTCTTTGTTTGTTGTAACAAACATGTGTAAAATAACCGAAAAAGATAAATTTTCCCTTTTAAATATTCATTATGATAGATTAAAGCTTTACTGTTGACAATAATATCTTTATAAACATTGGTCCTGATGTCAACAATCATAGTTAATCTAAGATTGTTCATAGCTAAAGCACATATTTCATAATTATTGAAAAATTAAATAGTCTTCTCCTATTTTGGAGATTATTTCGACCAAAACCTACAGCTAGACATCTTATTATAGAGTAGTTATTGATGAAATTTCGTAGCACTTGAGATCGAAGACTCTTCTGTGATAACTACAATTAACCGGAAAAATTATCGCTGAACCGCAGTATTTATTAAAACCGGCGGTTTACCGCGGTTAACTGTCGGTTTTATCGGTTTTACCGGTTAACCATCGGTTTTACCGGTTAATCGCCGGTTTTTTACAGTAAACCGCGGTTAACCGTCGGTTTTTCCGGTTTCATCGGTTTGCCGCTAAAAGTGATTCGGTATTTGCGACATGGGAAAGTTGTTTATTTCCATTAATACAGCTCTGTATTAGTGGAAATAAACAAGTTTGTTCTGTCATTTGTAATATCGCACAAACATCTAAATACCTTTTTGTGAAACACGATCTGAAAGAAGTGTTGAAGTATATCGGATAGAAATTTGTACCGATTCCCATTCCTCGACCCTCCCACGTCACAGACCGTGACAGGCAGGCTCTAGAGGCCATCACAGGCCGTGGTAGACGGCTTCAAGGGAATATCGGAAATCATGTATAACTCTCATCTTATTAAAATATATATGGTGTATCTCCTTGTTGAAGTTCTATATTGTAAAGTAAGCAATTATAGAAAAATATGTCCCCATATACATAAAAAGACCAGTTCTTACACTCTAAAAAAAATTGGCTTATTATCGAACTTAAAAAAAGATTTAGCAAGTTGCAAAACCAAAAAAGAATCTTCTTCCAGATACACGGGAAGAATGTTTACTTCTGAACCTTTTAAGGTTTCGTAGGCAAGAAAAACGTTTTGTAGAAAAATTACAAAACATTGCAGGTTAAACAGAATACCTTGAGGGTTTAATACAAAACCACCAGAAATTTCAACTAACCTCTGAAGGTTTTGTAGTTTTGTACCAAACGTTTTTTCTTGCCTACGGAACCTCAAAAGGTTCAGAAGTAAAGGTTCTTCCCATGTATCCAGGAGAAGATCCTTTTTTGGTTTAGCAACTTGCTAAACCTTTTTTTAAGTTCGATAATAAACAGACTTTTTTCAGAGTGTTGAGGATTAGCAACAATGCCTACATTGTGTTTCACAGTTTAATTCCACAGAGATTGCGCTAACACATTTTTCCTTTTAAAATTATCGATTCAATGAGAAAAACTATTTCTATGCACATTATTTCAGCGATATAATCATCTATGATTATTAAAAAAAAAATCAATAAAATAAGAGAAAAATATCCTTCATTCGAATTGATTTTCTCAACAAAGGCATGTATAGCAAAGCTGATCTTATCATGAATGAAGCGTTCAATTGTAAGCTTCAGATTGATACCAATATAGATAGAATCTAATCAGGAATAGTTCACTTAGGAATAGCATCAAAAAAGTCCTTTTCTTGGGAAAATATGGTAGAGGACGCCACTATCGACGTGAGAGTATTTCGATTTTATTTCGAGTCGCGCATCAATGCTGGAGATTTCAGTATTTAGGTTTTAATCAGAAAAAAATTCTCTACAAGATGCACTAGATCCCGTCACTGGCGGCGATGTTCGTGTATAAAGTCGTACGTTTCAGATAGATATGCTCTAATTAGATTTTGATAATTACAGTTTTTTGATATCATCTTTTTAAGAATCTTTTTCGTGAAACAGGATATGCTTGATACTGATATATAAATCAAAAAAAATCGCAAAATAGTATTATATTTCTATCTATCTCTAGAGCAATAAAAGGCAATTTTATGAGACTAGTATACAAAAATATAAGAGTGAATTGAAAACATTTAACTAATTGCAGAACAAACATGTCACTTTTGAGTATTTCACTTGAATCGATTTCTCGAGTCCTGCATTATTTAATGTTTGAATTACAGCTTGTCGATATGACAAACACAGATGGTTTGCATTATCGATCTGAATCTATTTCTAGTGAAGATATTATTAATATCATTAAGCATTTCAATGAAATCTGACGCATGATCAGAATAAGAAATCGTCATTGCAATAACTGTTTTAAACCCATTAATGGTTGAGTTAATTTTAAGGATATTAATTGCATTTTTTACACCAACACATTTTTATTCGATCAACCATTCGAACACAATTGCAAGCAAAGTCACTATTGCAATGTATATGTCTTCGACATGATAAGAATTTATTGTTCTATACTAACATATAAAAAAAGAAATAAAAAAAAAAATATTGCATATTGTATTATCAGAACATGTTGACTTGCTACAAATGTATATAGAAAAAATTTAATCCATAGAATTAAATCAGAAAAAAATATATGATCATGCAACACAACTTTATTTTCACGTGTAATTAATATTATCAAAAACAAAAAAGATTTTTATTGTCAACATTTACCGAGATAAAATCTAATTTTATTGATATTTCATTGTCTCATATTGACTATTACGATATGAAAATTTTGCTCAATAATAATTTTATAGAATCAAGCTTTATTTATAATACAAGACAATAATAATACTTGAACATATATCACATGTCATTTTAGATTGAATCCATTCTCGAATCGATTATAAAATAATTTCTTTATTTTTATCTCTTTCTTCTAATATGATTCATCTATTCATTTGATTATTATTATCTAAAAACACGATGATTTATTGTCTCGTTTCTCATATCAGTTTAACTTCTTAACTGTTATTGATGTATTTATACGTCAGAGTAATCTTCAAGGAAAAAATGAAGACTACAATTGCTTAAACTTCGTTTCTTCGTATAATCTGTATCAACTTTAACATCCTACACTCATTGAAGCTCACTCTACCGATCCTGATGTTTAATATCGATTATGTCTCTCTGCGTCAATTGTACCATTATTAATATTTAGTGTAGATTTGCGTCTTAAGTACTATTATTGAATTGATTGTTACTCCCACTCTAGATAACAGCAACAGACACAATCACATGATAATATACATAAATATATATATATTATTCTTCCAAATTTCATTCGCTTCTGAAAGATTTTAAAAGAATATTTGCCTATGTTCTAAGGGAATTCTAACAATCCAGGTCGGCCGATCCTTCGAAGGTTTTTGATTAAGTTTGTAAAATTTAGTAATTGAAAAACAACTTATGTTTTCTACAAGTAAATAATAAAACATATTTGACCGTTGAAGTTTTGTGTTATCCTGAAATATTTTTTTTTGAATTTCTAAAAGTTATTTTACGAAAACTTCTTTTCTGACTAATTAGTTTAAACGATTTAACAATTAAGGAGTTAATTTAAATATTTTATTTAAAAATATATCTCATAAGAAAATAAGTTTACAAATACTTCTTATTTAATTGTTGCCTATGAAATTTCTTTTCTAACAAGGAGGATATTTCCGTTTTAGATATCCCAATAAAGCTCTTGTATGCGTTATATTTGTGTCATATAACGTATTAACATCGAAATGATTTAATGCTGTATTATCGCGTATATAATCTAATGTTGCTACATTATAAGAAAGACCAGTTTTTGATATATCTGTTCCATTGAATAACCATGTTTTACCTTCATCTAATGTTTCAACTCTCGTATAAGCCATAAACATTCCATTTCCTTTTAATGACAGACCAGTTGTAAGAACTTGAGCAAGTATTTGACCAGGAACAGAAAGAGCTACGACTCGATTTATAAAAGGTAATGTACGTATAATATCATATTCTGAAATAGTTTCACGAAGAATATCATCAATACGTACTGTTCCTCCATTAACAATTCCAATAGTTGTTTTATATGTTGCTGTTAATTCTAACATACTTTCACAAATCTCAGAAGTTAAAAGTGTTATATGACTTCTAACAGATACAGATCTACCATCTAATTCTATACCCGTAGGTAAACATGATACAATTGCATTTGGATTGTAACCTAATGTTTGAAATCCTTGTATACCTAAATTAAACCAATAACTTGCTATTTCTGCTGTGTTTTCTTCGTTTGGTACTTCAGATGTTACTTGTGCTAATGTACTATAAATACGAAAACGTTTTGTGTCTATATTATAAGCGCAACGATGTATAAATACAGTAAAAGCATTTGCATCTGCTTTATTAATTGGTATATAGTTTGTTCCTCTTAAATAATTAAAATTATCATGTTCATGTCCACCCATAATAAGATTAAGTTGAGGAATTTTTGATGCAAGTTCAATATCTGTTGCCATATCAAGATGAGTAATAGCAATAAATACATCATATGTATCATTTGGCCATAATTTTAAATATTCTTGAACATAATTAATTAATGATGATTGATTAATTATTCGAACATATTTACCAGTTCCATCAATAGTTAAACCAATAAGTAGAATTCGAACAGTATCAATAGTAAGTATTTTATGAGAAATACTTGATCCAAATAATTGATTATTATCTTGACGAAATACATTTGTACTAATCCAAGTAAATATTGATTCATTCATTCGAGTAAGTAAATCTTTTTCGTTTAAATCAAATTCATGATTTCCAAATATGACATAATCAACTCCAAGAATATTCATTACTGCAATCATTTGTTTTCCATTCAAAGTTGTACCATTAACTATTGATAAACTTAGAGCTGATGGAGAAAGAAAATCACCGGCAAGAATTGTATAAGTATTTGAATTTTCTTGTTTTAATAATTTTCGTATATAAGCAACACGTGCTAAACCACCTTTTCGTCCTCTGTCAAGTGGTAATAATTCATAAACATCATTCATTTGTAAAAAATTCCATTGAACATATCTACCATCATTAGGTAAAATAAAACGATGACCAATAATTCCATTTTCAATTGAATAAATATTTGAAGAAGTTTTTGTATTACGCCATAAAATAGAATAAACAATAGTTAAAACAGTAAGACAAATGATTACTAAACTCAAAATAGAATAGACAAGACCATGTGGTAAAAATAAAGTTTTCAATCGATTTGTATTTACATTTGTCATGACTAAGAATTAGTCTAATAAAAAAAAAAAACGATACAAAAATCAACTTGAGAATGACTAAGAGTGTTGTCTTAATCTTTAGTTAAACACACATATTCTATTCTCGTTTGTCAAAATGCTTTAATCTTATGAATTATACATTAGGATACTTAATTGCTACTTATTCTTGTCTAGACTAGATTTATAAAATTTGTATATTGTGTAGGACGCGAAATACAAGAAGTTTTTTTTTCAAAAATATTTGAAAAGGATGATCTTTTAAAAAAAAATTGTATGGAAATCTTTGTTCAAATAAATGAATCTGAAATAATCAAGGTTCATGGTTGTTTTTTTTTATCATACTACAGAAAGTATTAAAGTTTGAGAATGTTATGCGAATACGTTCGTCTTTTATTAGGTTAGTTTTCGTCAATGAATATCATCGTATTTGGTTACCTACTGTGTCTTATACAACCAACAAAAAGAAAAAAAATGTCTACTTACCCAATACTACACGAAAAAACTGTCGAGAAGCATGATAAATAACTCTAGAGAGATTGATAAATCACTTGTAAAGAATACTAATAAATAAAAGAAAAAGAATGAGATTATATAGTCCTGAATAGACATGTGACGAATCCGAACTTGAATTCGGAGTTTGGACTGAATGGTTCGGGTGCACATTTGGATTCTGTCTTAAGACTTGATGTCATGATTTGGGTCCGAGTTGGAATGTCTACATTAAAAGGTGAAGCCATTCGTAATACATCATAAAGAGTGAGCTGTTGCACCCGAGTTCTTTTTCGAGCGCTTTACATACATATGAAGGAAAGAAATACTAGAGATTGTTCTGCAAGATTAAGTTAGTGTTGGTCATCTGCATATCATGGAAAACTACACATAAAAATTCAAATCAATTTCGTAGGATTTTGTACAAAAAAAAATAATTGGCTATAACATATAAATAATGGTGTACTATCCGCAACACATAATGAATGACATTATACCTCTCTGCAAGTTTTGTATAAAAATAGCTTTTTTAGCTGACTAATGTAATGTACTGCGTATTTATATCATTGATTAGAAAGATTCTTTTCTTGCAATCGACATAACATACGATGCAAAAGTAATGGTTGTAGGTAAGTGTTTGAGTATCAATATGATTGTTAATATTATTACGAACATCCAGATCCATCAAATTTAAAATGTCAATTTCTTTTTCTTTATTCAAAGATGGAGGTGTGGGTATGGGTGTGGGTATATGTGAGGGGTGTGGATGTGGGTAGGCGTGGGTGTGGGTGTGAACCTTTCTCTTCTTGCACACCTCATCCGCACTCACATCCACACCCATCCGCACCCACACCCACACCCATCCGCATCCACATCCCACACCCCACACCCACACCCACACCCAAGTCCATTCCATTGGACTCTAGTAGATAGAATTTAACCTGTCAATAGATACCTAACGTAAGCATTCAAACTGTTTTAGACGAAAAATAAAAGAACGTTATTCGATGTCCCAGCTTTCACTCTGAAAACACGAGACCATCGACATTATAGACTTATAATGAATTTGATGCTCTAAATCATATGGAAGTATACACTGATCGAGCATATTCTAGAGACTTAAACACACGAGAGTTCTTTCTCGCGTAAAAACTGAAATATTAACTATGCAAAAGTAGATTGAACAGCAGCAATTCCACGTTACACATGTTTTGAGCGGCCATTAACGGTCTCTTAAGAATTTATTTCAAACTCTACCTCCACAAGCTACTTTAATCGAATGCATCGATGCATTGTTAACGAGAGGTGGTGCTTTGGAAAATCACAATAGAAATAAACTTTGAATGTTTCTCCAAGGAATTCGCCAAAAGATTTTTGTAGTGTCCCCTGCATTTGATAGTATTATATTAAAAAGAATAAATAAGAACAAATACAACTATTAGCGAATTTAAGTGGAATAACGAGTATTTCGACAAAAAAATACTATTGAATTATCATCACTGTGATCATCGGTTGAATGGAAAACATAATTAGTTAATCTTTCTGAATGAATTGATTAGATCACAACAGTATGCAATGTATTAAAATGACACCGATTGCGTTTTTGTACATGCATGTGTGCCAAGATATTTTCGACATTGGGCAATTAGTATAATTTCAAAAAAAATCCATGGGCAATTAACTTTGAATTTGTGGGCAATTGCCTAATGGCCGCACTCCTAGATACGTTATTGGTCAATACAATAAAATAATAGAAAAAACGTCAATAGAATAGAATAAAATAAAATAAAATAATAAGAAAATTGTCTATAGAACAAAATAGAATAATAAAAATGCCTATACAATTAAAAAATAATAAAAAAATATCTATACGATAAAATTAAAAAAACTAAAAAGTTTTCTTCACTTTCAAGTTTATGGGAGATTAAATGTTCACGATAAGCTATACTTAATCTAAAAAAGAAAAGAAAAGAAAAAATGTGTATATCAAAAGCAAAAGATTTTTCGTTATTATAGAATAATTTTTCTATGAAGCATGTGAATATAAGTCAAAATTAAGTATTTATGAACGCCACATTTCCTTCTTTTCTGTCGCATCATTTTCAGGAACAGCTAAAATTTTTGTACGAGAAAAATCTGGCTTATTCAAACTTCGCCAATAAGACTTTCGGGAATCCCAACAATATGAAATAGACAACAGTTTTTTTCTTCCTTTACTTTTATCCATATTATATTCATATGTATCCAAGACATGTTATCGACACATCTGTCAACACATCTCTTACAAAAAAAAAGAATGTTACAACACATGTAGTTTCATGTATGTTCATCGTGTCGACACATGTGTCGCCACTGTGCCCTAGCGATGTAGGAACTTTAGCGTCAATGAGCGCTATCTATTGACGCTAATATCATTGGATGGAGCTCATCAAGTTGTATTTGGAGCAAGAATAAGAACTTTGGAACAGATTCTTAGACGAATTTGGGCAATTTTTTCTAGAATTTAGTGCTGAATTGAACTACGTCGTATAAATACTGTTTTTTTATTCGTTCACCGTTGTTTACGCTCTTCTTCTTTCGACCTGAGTCATACATTAATTACTGTGTAACGTTCTTACATATACGACGAAGAAAAAACGTGATTTGAAGGCTACTCTATTCAACTGCTTGTTTTTCTTTCTTTTCAGATAAAAAAGAGCCGATTTATGCATCTCCTTCTCTTGTCTCTTTATACATTAGTTATAGTAGAACGTTGTTACATACAGGACGAAAAAAAAAGATTGCCGGGAGGCCTCTCTATTTAACTGCCTGCTTTTTTTCGTCTATGTAAAAGAGAGGCAGCATATGCATCTCTCTTTCACACATCAGTGATCACTGCATAGAGAGAGGGATAAAAGCATGTGTTCCTCGCATTTTTATTTAGTTATTCGCTTTGATTTAGAATTACAATCAATACATTAGCAATTCTTTCTCTATTAAAATCATTCTGGAACAATATCTTACGATAATTACTTTGATCACTTTAGTATTTGTATTCTAAGCTATTTATACGAAGGTAACTTTTGTTCTTTGAAATGTTCTTGCGCTTTTCAGCTATACAATGCAAATCTTCTACCTTAACTTTTATACGCATGTGTACTTCACGAATCTGCTCGTCGAGTTTTTTCTCTGTACCGAAGTCCATAAACTCCCATGAGTTACCTAATTCCAATTTGAATATAAATGAAGATACAATTGTTCGCTGTCAATTCGAAAATAAATGCTAAAGATCGAATCATAACTATTATATACTATAGAGATAGATGGGAGTAAATTGTATTTTTATTCACTTTCGCTTATATGTATATAAATGGGTGATTGTATCGTATATGTGATGCTTTATACACGACTTTCTCCAAATCGACTTTTATGTCTGCAATCGTGTAGAGCATACTCGGTTTACTTACTAAAATTTAAAAAAAATCCGTTACAAATTCTAAAATATTTGAAGCAATTAGTGATTCGTTAGATAAATGCGAAAACCAGCTAATTCTATATAAAAGCAGTGCAAACAAAGCTAAAATGTCGATCATCATATCTTGTTAACTCAAAATTAGGGCACATAGTAACATAACGAGTTTTGTAGAGTGAAATTTGCTCTACACGTCCATATATAACACTTTTCACAGGTGCACCAAACAGGGGCTATTCCAGCATGAAAGTTTTTATCATGTAATAGTATATATAATTATACATGGAATAATTATTCTAATAGTTTCATGTTAAAATAGTTCCTGTTTGATACTCCCCTGAAAAGCTATTAGCGCAATCCCTTGCGGGATTAAAAATGTGAAACACGATGGATCTATTGTTACTAATTAAATGGAAATCCTTTTGTTCCGTTTCTTTGCGACGCATTTGTAGCTAATCGTTTATCTGATGCTTTACAACTACAGTTTCTCTGTCATGATCTGTGATGGGTACCAGAGTTTTCTGTCACGGTCTGTGATGGGTATCAGAGTTCTCTATCACGGTCTGTGATGGTACCCGGGATTCTGTGTCACAGTCTGTGATGAGTACCAGGGTTCTCTGTTACGGTCTGTGATGGGTATGGATTTTCTCTGTCACGGTCTGTGTGGGGGGGGGGGGGGGGCAGGGTGAGTGCAAATTTCTACCCCTAAACACTTCAACACTCCTTTCAGATGGTGTTTCACAAAAGTGCTATATATGGGCATGCAGAGCAAAGTTTGCTGTGCCACTGTGTGCCCAACTTCTGCATTAACAATATATGATGATAGACATTTAGCTTTATTTATATCGTTTTATATAGTATTTGCTATTCTCAGGACGATCATTCCGACTGTCCGAAACGGCATCATAAAGGATCTGAAACGGTTATAAAATGACGTATTACGGCGTTAATTTTCACCGTATTTTATCGCAATCCATCAGTCCATTTTACAAGCTGTTTTTTTGCTAGAAAACGGCCATTGTTTTTGACACTATTTTACCGGTTTTCTATATTTTGCCATTTTTATGCCGCTTACGGCCGTTTACTTCACTGTTTTCTTCGGCAAGAACTGTTCGCATTAGCACATCCGAGACAATTCAGTTTTATTAGAGAGTAGTTCTACAGATTCACTTTCGTATGCATTCGTTTTTCGACAAATGCACTCGTTATTTTTTCATTCTGTACTGCCCCATCATTTCTCATGTCTGTTTGTAGCATCACACGGAGCGAAGTGAGCATTGTGCAGTTTCTCGAAAATTTTATGCGATCTTTGCTGCTTGACTTGCCATTCGAGAAGCTGAATTCCGGCCCGAGATAAAAACTAACCAGCTATTCGAAGTGCAAACTCCCTGATCACAAGTTTGAAGAAAAGGAAGGATCTGCGCTCAATGCCGGCGGATGCTGTACTGGTTAGGCATCGAAACGGGCCATTCTGCCCGATAGCCAACTCTGGGGAGCTTCAAATTCTGCCCGATCGCCCGGGCTGAGCTTTATTCCTTTTTGCAAGGGAAATTTTCACGCAAAGGAAAAGAAAACACCAATTCTAATCGGCTTCTAACTAGCTAAAAAGCGATTAATATAGGACTATCATCATTTGATCAAAGTTAGAATATTTAACTTTTACTTGATTTAGATGGTGGTGATCGTAAAACAGGTTTTTCTTGAGTTTTAAGTTAGAAACTCAAATTTCTGTTTTTTTTCGAACTCCTCACCTTAGCAAATCGTGATTATCACACTAGCCTAGATTTTGATACATATACCAGACGTTCAGATAGACACCAGTTAACACTGACTCATGTGAGAAATTTTTTTTTTCTTGAATCTAAATTTAAAATAGATTTAATTTATTGAAATTCATATATATAAGTTAAGTTTAAATATATGCTTCATTTAAAACTCAAGAAGTTTAAAATCAAAGTAAATTAACAAGAAATAACATTCCCTAACTCCAGTAATCATTGAGTTCCGCCATGTAATAACTTTTGTTTTTGTAAAAGAAATATAATTATAATAGTACCATTATTATTCGGGCCGGATCGGGCGGACATGAGCGATTCTTGATCCGGTATGGGCCAGGTCGAGCCATGAAAAAGTGGCGCGATTTCTAAGCCTGGTATTGGCTGTTATGCAAAGGAAAGAGCACAACAGGCAAGAGAAGCGAGCTCAGCGGCAGCAAAGAAAGTAAAAAGCTTCTGCTCTGATTTTGATAAATTTTTTTTGTCTTGATTGTTTTAATAACAATCATCATGCTATGGAACAAAGGACTCAAATAAAATGCGGAAGGCAGAACAGATGACATATTATGTTAAATCTCCTACCTAAGAAAAAAGCAAAAGAAAGAGCTTTTCTATACAGTTGCTCGTTAAAATATAGCGTGATCCATCGGTGGGCTACATCGTGCCGAATATATTAATCTTGTGCATTGCTAATCTCTTCCATCGACTGTTTACTTGATCATAGATGCTTGAGAGATTGAAGGATCAATGAAAAGATGACTACATTGTTTGTTTTTATTTTTTTATTTCAATTAAGATAAAATAACTCGTCTGTTGACAGAAATTTCTTTGTTTTGTCTTTCCTAATCTTCGTTTTCTTCTGTATCTTTATTATAATATTTATGGCACGATAACCTTGAGAGTGCAAAGTATAATTTAACAACTAGATAAAACAGTTCTCTTCTGTATACTACTTAGAAGTCTTGTCCGAGTCACTCATTTAACTACAAAAATTAATGGATTCAAACTTGCAAGGATCGAACACGGGTTTATTTGTGTCGTATTATCAGAGCTCGCTGTCCAATTTTCAAACTACTAACAATGAACTATTGGGAGAAATTCTTCAGAAGAATCATTCATGTGAATTCTTTACGGATCGATCGATTTCATGCTTATCGACGAACAATATTACTTCTGGAGAACGCCCATATGCATCAATTGATGAATTTCGTGAGAAAGTTCCATTGACAACTTATGAAGACTATCGTGATTACATTGATAGAATGATTGTCGATGGAGGGAAGAACCTGCTGTCATCCGAGAACATAGTTTATTTTTCTATGTCTTCTGGAACGACGTCAAAACCCAAAATCCTTCCTAGAACTTCGACGACAATGGAAAAACTTCGCGAGGGAGGACGATTGGCAGCTGATATTATACGGAGATCATTGCCTTCTTTATCATTATGCTCTCCTAAACAACCATCATTCCTCTTGCAAAGTGGGAAGAAACCTGAGTTGTTTCCAAGATCAAAAGACGGCATAGCGATCGGTTACGTTAGTCAATATTTGTCGACTATTCCACGCTGTTCTCGAACTCATGCATGGCTAACTACTGAAAATGTCGTTGCATTGGATATCATTGACGAAATTACGGATTTCGAGACAAGCGTATTCGTTCAACTTGTTTTTGCACTTGCGAATCCGAACATTGTCTCATACATAGTCGTTTTTGCTTCAGAACTCCTACACACCATCAAGCTCATTGAACATTATTTTGAAGAAATTAGTCTTTGTATTTCGACTGCCAATTTTGAGAATAGTTCACTCGTTCGAAAGAATATTTCTGATTCGGATTTCATATCGATTCTGAATCAAAGATTGACCGAAGTAATTGTCGAACATGGAGGAGATATATATCGAATGGAACGAGCTCAGCATATTCGAAATGAATGTTTGAAAAAGAATGTTCCCGGTCTTCTTCATCGTCTTTGGCCAACTCTGATTTATGTTTCGACGGCGATAGGAAGCACGTTTATTATGTACAAAGCCGAAATACAATTCTATTGTGGAGAACGACTTCCTCTCATTAATATAGTTATGTATGCTGGAAGTGAAGGAATTTTTGGTGCCATCGCAAGTATTCACACTGACGAGTACTTTCTATTACCAACACATGCATTCTTCGAATTCATCAAAGAAGAAGATATTCAGCAAGTAAGGCGCTTGAAATTCGAATTTTAAACAAAACTTTCACTTTCCATTTTCTTCAGAATGGATCACATATAGTTGAGCAAAAACATTCATTACTTTTCAATTAAACGAAAGCTTTTCATGAAGAATAGTCAAAAAAACTCGAGGAGACGATTTTGTTTCCCAAAGTATTATTTTTTGAAAAAAGTCCGGATGCTCTTTATCTCATTAATTTGCGCATCAATTGTGATGCTTCTTTCTTTTACTTATTCAATTGACTGTCAAAAAAGAATCTTGTTTTGTAGAGTCGAAATGATATGAATTTTTGCTTGAAAACTCGTCGTCAGTAACCTTAAAGAGTTGCTTTTTGTATCATACACTCTTCCTTTTTGATTTTGATAAAAGTTGATTGAATCATACGTTTACATCAAAGAACGAGTGAGTCATAAATGAGTTTGTATTTGTATGATCAAGTTTTACTTTCTGATTATTTCTTCCGTAGAAAACTATTACTTTAATTACATAGCGCGAATAGGTCCCAATTATTACAACACCATGGGACTCATGGTTAATGTTGAAGTAAACATCCATGAAAGTGTGAAAAAATCAATGTTTTATCGATAAGCATGAAAGTCTTCGTATTGCTAATGACAACTTTTCAAGTGCAAGCTTTACTGTATCGGAGGATATTGATTGATTTCGGGCATCATTAAAAGTGTTTCAGTGGCTGCCATTTTACATAGGATCGAAGTTGAGAAATTCCTTGTATGATCTAAACCGATGCAAATCTGATATGAACTGTCTAGAAACCAATCTGTTCTATGATAAATAATTAGTTCAAACTGTTACGTCAAGATTAATATTTAGTAATTTTCAATATGGCCATCGTTCTTTAGGATATCTATGGTCGACTGCTAGAAAATATTTAAAAAAATACAATTCTACTTGTAAAATAAAAGCAGTATATTTGTTTTGCTGTTTTTATACGGAGGAAGAGATGAATACATTTTATCACTGCGTGATAAAACAACAAAAAAAGCCACAATTTTCTGCAGTCTTTCATTAAAAATAGCTGTCAAGACACGAAAATTTTTCCTGATCAGGTAGATCACCGATGCTTATTATATATCTTGAGATCAAGAGCCATGTGTATGACATTTTCAATAAGCACAATAAATCTTCTTGAATGACACTGTTTACTTTTCAAAAGTCGTGTCTATAAAATGATGTATAGGACATATCAATGAGCTCTTTCGAAAAATTTTCTCCTTTGAAAAACATTGAAAAGAAAAGAGTATCATTCAAATTCCTTTCTTGTTCTCAGTTTGAATATCATTTGTATTCAGAAATAAATATTACACTTTAAATTGAAAAATCAGAGTAGACATTCAGACAGCTGTAGCTTTTACTTCACTGATGTGAGTTATTCTGCCTATACACAATTTACAAGAACTTTTTAAAGTTGATATCCACTCGTGTTACTCTCCTATTGCCAACTCTACACTTGTATAAAAATTGGTCATGCCTATCGTTAGGAAACACCATATTAATTAGGCCTTTTCATTTCTAATGCTATTTTCATATCATCAAATAAAGATCTCCGTCTTTTTAATATTAATAAAACAACTCATTTCTGACATTTCACTTTTCGACGTTTTCCTTTTGTCTGCTTTATCCATTTGACGTCTTTAATTTCTCTATTTTCTTTGTCTGCATTTACTTCGTCATTTTTTTATTCGATATATTTTTTTCTGCACTTTCCGCCAATACCTTTTTAATACAAGTGATGCTTGCAAGGTTTAGCACCACCATGCTGGTATATCCAGCTGTTTTTCTAACACTTAACTGCCATATTTTAGAGGTACTGGAGGAACGTCATTGATGTATCTCGTTGCATCAATTCTTTTATTTTCTTAAATTACCGGCAATGTCAACATTTCTCCACATACCTCACCACATCATCGCCTTAACCGAGATCTTCAAGTTTTCATGAATAGCACCTTCGTTGTCAGAGTCTTTGATGTTCACAGCTCATACTCATCTGTTCTAAGCAACAGGATTCACGGACTGAAATTGCTAAAGTTATAAATTGAGACCACGTAACAACAAAGGCAACATGGAAAGAGGAAATGAAACGTTCTGTCGAAATAATTGAAAAAGGCAAAAAAGATTACATTTTGTCCTTGATTTTATTGTAAAGTTACGTTTCATCCAAAAACATGGAAGAAACTATATTCATGCAATAAAGTATGCCAAAATTGGAGCAGAATTATGAGTGCTATCTTTTGGTTAGAAAACGTGTTTCAATCAAGGAGAATCATGGAGGAAAAGTTTCAAAAATACTACGAGGACACTTTTATTCTGCGCTATGCCTTATATCTACTTGTTCTTTCCAACCATAATTATATAAAACTATCGAAAATAAAAAACTTCGTTCGAGTTTGAACTGCACGAATCTCATATTATCTTCTAAATCTAAGCAATACCACTGTCTTTTTGACTATACCTTTTATTTTGCTTTTACTATGTTAATTCTTGTTCAGGTTCAACCAAAAACTCTTCTCATGTCAGAGATCGAACCAGGGCACCGATATGAATTGGTTTGTACAACCCACGCCGGATTGGTTCGATACAGATTGGGAGATGTCATCACCTGCACGAGATTTCTTTGTCGAGCCGATGATTTAGTTCCATTACCAGCAGAACCACTAGAGGTTCCAAGAATTCCTCTCATTTCACTTGCATATCGTGTTGGAAATCTTTTGGATATATATAGTGAGAAAACAACTGAACAACATGTGATGAATAGTCTACAAAAAACTATTCATCAATGGAGAGAACAAGGAATACCTGTTGACATTTGTGACTTTACGTCATATCCAAAAATCGATGTATTTCCGGCTAAGTACGTCATCTTTCTGGAGTTGATTGAGCAACCAGGATGCAAAATTGATGCACAGCAATTTCAAATTCTCAAGAATAGCGTCGATGCAGAGGTCGACCAACAGCTTCGCAACGAGAACCAAATTTATAACGATTCTCGCAAATCAGGAGAGCTTGCTCCACTTGATTGCATTCTTGTTCGAAGTGGAACATTCTCGACTTTTTTTCGCAAATTCTTATGCAGCGATCACGTGAGTCCTGTGCAAATCAAACCTCATCGAATATTGAAGAACAAAGAGCACATTAGATTCTTTTATGAGAATCAAATTGACACATCATTTTGTTAATCATAACTCTTCTTACAATCATAATGACAATCGAGTTGATTCTCATTTGATCGCGGCGATTTATTTTAGACTTAAATGTTGATTTATTTGGACTAAGTGATGTTTATTTTTTTTCAACTTTAACATATTTGAACAATAAAGATATTATCATTTAAACTCTCCTAGAGGTTTCACTCTAACTACAAAAAGATTCGATATTCAATACCATTCCAATCATTACCCATGTGAAAACCTAACGCATCTGAGATAGAAATGCGGCGATTACATGTCTTCGGAGGATATTCCCGGAAACTCGATTATGTCCTGCGATAAGAGGTATAGAGATAGATAGGTATAGGGGATATAGGGTGTGGGTGTGGGTCATCTTTTCACCCATGCCCGCAGCCGCACCTACCCACACCATTTCTTCTAGCAACGATTAAAGCTAAAATATTGAAGATCAAATATTTAAAAAATCATCGTATATTGGAATGTAAAGTTAACTTTAATATGAAATTTGTAAATATATGATTTAAACAGAAATTCACATTTATAATTTTCACATGTATTTCATGTCAAATGATTAATATTAACTGTGGTTATTATGTTGAGAAGGTGTTCAACAACGTGAATATTTATAAAGAACAGTAAAATATGAAGGCAATACAACATGATGAATGCAATACTCAGTAAATTGTAGCTGACATCTCTTATAATTTCGCTTTTGAAAATATTTATCATCAAACGATAATTTTGTATTGTTCCTACGGATTAGATACAACTTCGAAATCATAAAAAATAAATTACATGCATTTAATAGAAAAAAGCGTCGGAAGAAAAAATATTAGAAGTGCTATGTACAACTTCAGCACACACTTTTATCAACACTGTGTGAATAATTTCCAGCAGTATTTGTATCAAGCACTTATACATGAATAGTGTATGTGTTTGAATGGCAATTAGTGTCATTTTTGATATATCCATTTTTAGCATAACAAATTTATACATACCCAATAACTCTGTGTATTTACTTTGCTTGATTAAAAATTATGCATAGGTTTTTTTCTTCAATTTGCTAAGAGGCAATTTTAACGTTGGCCTGGATAGTTGCCTTAAACACGACTGTTATTTATTTTTGAATTAATATTCTGACTTATTCATTATTATTATTAGAGTTAGCAAATAGCTGATGCACAACATTGTATTAGTTTAAAAAGTAAACAATTATTCATTCTGACGAAAGGTTCAAATTAATACATTGTGTTTGTGTAGTTATCTGAAAAACTGTTGTAATAAATAAATTGAAAAGATTCTAATTTATGTTACACTAGAACAATATAAAGCATATATGAAGAATGACTTTTCATTAACGTACATCATTGAAGCGAATATTTCTATAGTGACGAAGATGTTCAGCATAAGACTAATGGATAACATTCTTATCTAGCACTTCGAAACATGATTGAGTATTTAATCTCAATATACTGATTTTTATGCGATGACAAATAAAGTTTATTTAGTTTTATTTCTTTTATTTTAAACAAAAACAATAAATTTAAAAACAAAAAACAAACAAAATAAAATATTATAAGAGTAACCAACAAAAACAAAAGTACAAGATTAGAATAAACATGGATGTGGCTACATAAGCCCATTTCTTTACTTGAAAGAAATACTTCAAATTACTTTAACAAGAGGAATACCAGTCAAAACCAATAATAGAAAAAAAATAGAGAGAGCATTATAATATCGAAAAGTAATTTGTTTTAGAAATGGCTGTGCGAAACTCAATGTAGTACATTCAAATGAAAATCAAAATTGGAATTGTTTGATAAAAAAATCATCCGATAAAATTCATTGCACAATATCTATACTCTGAATGCCTTAATAATTTGAAAATCTGCTATGAATAGTATAAACCATTGCTGTTTAGTATTTTTCCTCTACAAGAAAAAATTCTATGTGCTACTTTATGACAGATAGAAAGCAAAAAGAATGAGTGAATAAGCCAATAGACAATAGAGGAAAAACGAATCATAGCATATTTCATGTTGTATTTCACAACCGTCTGGTAACTGACTCCACCTCCTTTTTGACAAGGCAAGATTGTGCTTACATTACAAATTTATTTTACGACCATGATAAAAACTTTTAATAAATTATTAGGTGAACAACTTCTTGAACATAATGAATCTAACAATGAATCAAATCAAATATCAACCAATGAACTTAATGGAAAACATGTCGGACTTTATTTCGCGTCTGTTTATTATTAAATTATTGAAAGAAATTTATCTTGATTCTTTTTTTCTAGAGCTTATTCAAGCTCTGCATGTCGAAATTTTACACCAAAATTAGCTGTGTTTTTGAAAGGATTTAATAGTGAACAGGAGGAGAA
>CAJNOP010000654.1:36190-71480 GCA_905250075.1 Rotaria sp. Silwood1 | reverse complement strand
TATATATATATACATAAGAGAGGTCTATAATTATATTATAGCCTATCAATATAAATAATAAATTTTTAACTTGAAAACAAAAGAAAAATTACAAGAATAAATATTATGAAAATGTTTTTTTTTTTGTTTTTGTTTATAATCAGGCTGTTTGTTGTTGTAGAATTTTTTCTTCTCGTTCCGTTCGTATTAATGTTCGTGTATCAATATGTTTAATACGTCGAGCATTTTTTGCTAAATCAGTTGTTGCTTCAACCATATCTTTTAATGCATATGATAATGTATGAAATGCTAAAACATCACCAATTGATTGATTTGATACAAATTCTGTACGAATAAAACGATTATTAGCATAAAGAAATTGTATTAATGATGAAAACATTAAATCAACAGCATTACGTAATGATGGTAATGGTTCATGATCTTCTTCTGAATTTTTAAAACAAGAAAAAAATTTATAATGATTTGTAACAAGTGGTAATGGTTCAAATTGTGGTACGGCATAAAAAGATGGACCACGATTTAATGTTTTTTGAGTTTTTAAAATTTTTATTTGTTGTTCATCATATGAATCTTCACGACATAATTGTTGTAATTCAAATGATCCAATATCAACAGCTGCTTGTTTTTCAATTAATTCTCCTATTAAAGATAAAACTTTTTGTATATGATTTTCAAGTGTACGTATATGTTCAAGTACAGGTTGATATAATGTTATATGAGTTAAACGAAATGATGTTAATGAATTATTTGATATAAGAGTTTTTTGTTCAAATCTTGGTTCTGATTCTGATGAATAAGTCATAAAAATTGTTAATGGTATATCAAGATCATTTTGTAATTGTTTTTCTTTACGTAATTCTCTTGTTGTTAATGTATGAGATGATTTTAAATCATTACTATTATTAATATGAGCAAGACTTGCTCGACGTATTTGCCATCTAAAAATGATTAAATAGTTTATTTTATTTTATTTTTTTTAAATTACTTTGCTTCTTGTGCAAAATGTAATTTTGATTCAGCTTCAAGTATTGTTGTACATCGATGAACAAAACGAATATCAGCAATAATTCGACGTAAACATTTTGATATATCATAATAACGATCTTTAACTTGTATAAATGGTCGTTTCCAAAAATTTGGTTCACTTAATGCTTCATCAAGTAAAGCTGGAAAACTATCTGCAATACGTTCAGTTTCTGATAGAGTTTTCATTAAATTAAATGATGTATTATTTTCTTGTTGTATTACTGATGAATCAATAAATGAACAAAAATTATCACTTGATGATTTTAATGAAGTTGATACATTTTTAATCATAATTGATATCTAAATATAATAAATAAAATATTGATTTATTTAAATTATATAAAAAGAAGAATATTTACCTTTTTTTTAATTAATGCACGAGCTGTTATTGGTAAAAGAAGATTAGAAATAATAACATGTATAAATATTCCTAAAAATGTTAAACTTGTTCGAGCTAATGTAGCTTGATTTGATGCATTCATTTGTCCTTTTTGATTAGAAAGAAATGTTATAATTGATGCTGATTGTGCACAAACTGTAGCAAAATATTCTCGTCTTGGATCTGTTTTAAGATAACCCATTAATCCAACAAATAAAGCAATACATATTCCAACAGCAATATGATTTTGTGTAACAAGTACAATAACATATGCATAAGTTGAACCAAGTAAAACAGCCATTAAACGATGAAATGATATACGAAGTGTACCACCTTCAGATGATTCTGAAACAAGTGCTGTTGTCATCGGTGCCCAATGAACCCAATCATATGCTTGTAAACGTTCACGAAATGTAATAACAACAATAGCAGATACAAGTACACTTAAACTTGTTTTTATTGAACGTACTAATTTACCAAATGATGGTCTTATACCAATATAAATAGCAAGATCTTCAAATGGTTTTTTCCAATTAAATGATTTTTTTGTTTTTGATATATTTGTTGTTAGATCTTGATCAATATCAAAAT
Organism: Rotaria sp. Silwood1; assembly: GCA_905250075.1. Taxonomy (NCBI): domain Eukaryota; kingdom Metazoa; phylum Rotifera; class Eurotatoria; order Philodinida; family Philodinidae; genus Rotaria; species Rotaria sp. Silwood1. Next base: position 69,484 of record CAJNOP010000654.1, on the reverse strand, counting down.
GAGCACCAGGAGTTTTACTTTTTTCAGCAGCAGTTATAGTTGCATGTACAAGACGTAAAATAAGTAGAAGAAATGTATTTAAAAGAATAGCATCTGTATTTGATATTGTTGTATGACGTGGATTTTCACGTACTTGTGTATATATTTCAAAAAAATCTTCAAGTGCTTCTTCAAGTTTTGTTCGACTAGCAACTATTTGTGTTGTATTAAAATAACTAGTTGATGATGTTGTATATGGAAGTGTTGAATCCAAAAAATCAAATGTTGAATCAAGAAGAAGACATATTGCCTATAATAAAAAAAACAAATAAATGCGAAAACCTCGGATTTAAATTCGAGTGTTATGTATACTTCAAAAAGTGAAAAGGTATATTCACTTTGTTTTTTTATCACTAAATTGCAAGGAGAAAATACAGGCATGCTAAGTTAGCATGGACCACACTGTATGCGACCGTATCCGGTGACCACTGACTCTACTCTCAGAGTGATATAATATATTTAGAAATCACAGAAATTGAGTTCAGATTCGTGTTTAGCTTGGAAAACTGGGTAAGAAGAGTTATTTTTGAATGGATTTGCGTTTGTATCTAGCGGGATTACGATCGTAAGCAACCTCATGAATCTATAAGAGATATATGATAGATACAGGCATCAGTATTTTCCTAATAAATCACCAATATTAATAGCTATCGAGTTCGGGTTTTTACCTTTCGATAGTCCTTTTGACTAGCTACAAAACCAGGCATTTGGAAAACCCCAAAACTACTAGTCATCTGAGACATATCTAGGCAATTTGGTTTCTGGATACAGTTTTTGTGCATTTTGAGACCTTTTTCAGGCGATGTTTTGTTAGAAAGCTACGGTTTGGTTCAAAACTAATATCAGATTCGGAATCAGCGTTAAAAACTGAGTCAATTTATATATGTTGTGAATAATTCTGAGAAAAATATTTTTTTTGAAAAAATCCCTGACCCTCCCCCCCTCAGGGATGGTCTGGTCAATAATGACAATTTTTTCGATAACTCAGCCATTTCTTGATGGATTCTTCTCATCTTCGAACTCGACCGAGATATTGATGATACAATTCTGTGCACAAAATTTCAGCTCAATCGAATGTAATTGTGAAGAGTTATCATGTAAACGGACGGCCGACCGGACACACTGACCGATTCTAGAGTGTACTCACTTTTTGAGTACACAATAATATGCTCAATGATTTTTCATTCTTACATATTTCTTTAAAGAAACTTACATTAATCAATTGTCGTTGACCAACAAATGCACGATGATGTTGTTCTAATGTTAATAATTCAGTAATTTGTCGTTGTATAGCAGCAAAACTTGTTGTCCATACTGATAATCGTGTTTCTAATGTTGAATTTGTTTTAATAAATTTTTTTATAAATGGAATATGTCGTAAACATTTTCTTATACGATTAAGTAATTTTAATAATATAAAATATGGTTCATATGAAATTTCATTTAATGCACGTTGCATTTGTTTAACTTCATCATTAACTATAGAATGTAAATCTTGTATATCACTTTTAAGTAAATGATCATCTTTTAAATCTTCAAGTGATGTTGAACGTAGATAAAAAACATCTTCACGATAAGAATTTGATGGCATTTCAATACCATTATCATTATCATTATTATTTGAATTATTTGTTTTTTCTTTATTTTCATTAATTCGATAATCATATTCATCATTTAAATGTGTATTATGATATTCAGATATAAGTAAAACAATTGCTGTTATTTCACGTCGTGTTTGTCGAGCTATAAATCTCATACGCATTGTTAATTCACGATAAGCAGTTGGTATAGCTGGTAATGGAATACATGTAACAATAACAGCTAATGTAGCACCAATAGTTAATGATGTCCATATTTGTAATACAAAAAAAGTATTTATATGTGATTTAGTAAACCATTGTAAAAGTATAATACATGTTGGTATAATTGTAAAACGACGAACAGTTACTGGTAAATCCGTATAAACAATAAGAAGAACAAGAATATTTGTTGCACCAATAGCAAAATAAACATTACGTGGACAAAAATTAATAATTAAAAGACAATATATTGTAGCAATAGCACCAGCAAAAAATAAACGAATAGCTGTTTGAATTGTTGCACCAAGTGTACTTTTTATTGCAACTATAAAACTAATACCGAATAGAAGTTGACCTTGTATTGATTGAGATGTAACAGGTGAAAGAGTAAATCCAGCAACAGCCTATATTTAAAAATAGATTTTTATCTATGACAAAAAAAAGAAAAAGTTTTCATTATTTACTTACAGCTATTCCTATAAGAGTACGAATTGCAATTATTATTCGAGCTGAAAATGCTGGTAATAATGGATGCCAACATGTAAATCGTGGTGGTCGTATATTATGCTGTTTTGTTGATGTCATTGTAATATTAGTTAAGCATATGAAATAATAATCTAAAATATGTAGAATATAATTTACATAAGACTTGATAAGATTATCAATATAATACAATGTCTTAATAAATATGATTGCTTATATATAATATTGTGGTTTGTTCTGTTTCTTTGTTTTTTTTTGCATCAATAAAATATGATTTAGAGCTATAGCATTAGTCAAGTTACTTTTTTTTTTTCTTGTTCTAATTCAAACGAACCGGTTTGTGTTATTCATGTTATCTAGATTATATGTTCCTTTGAAAAATATCATGTGATGTAACGTAGAATGAAATAATAAAAAAAAATTTACGCAGATGGAAAAATTGAAGGACAAAGGGTAAAAAGTTAAAATGTGTAAGTGTATGCGCTTACATAGAAAAAAGAAAGGTAACTTTGTTTCAAACAACTAGTAATATAACAAAAATAAAAGATTAATCACTAGACAAATCGAACAACACAGTTTTGTTAAACAAACTTTTGATAAAGTTAAACAGTAAAATATTTCAAGAATTATGTACTTATAGATTCTTTCCTTCTTTTGTTTAGATTATAAAACATTTAACTAACAGATAGAAAGATAATTTTGGTCACGTTTTTGCGACATACAAGTACAAAGAAAAAAAGAGAAAAGATAAACACAAAAGCTGGTTTGTTTTTGAATAACTTTTGATTCTTTTCAAGCTATCAAGTTCGATCTTTCACCATTAGATAGAATAATCTTACGTGCATCTATTTGTATGAAATTTATTAGGAGCACCAGAAGTTTTTTTTTACTAAGACTCAAAAACAATGTATACATGTAATATATGACATCTAATTCAAGTTTTGCATCCGCACAATAAATATTTTATTGTCTTTCAATTATGAATGCAAAGGTTATTTTATATGTTGCTTATTATATTACTTTTCTTTTTTCTTTTTTTTAATCTTCATTTTAGTGATGATATTTATATAATTATATATTTATTTATTTATAACAAAAAAAAAAAACAAAAATAATACGTTCGACTTGCTGAACAAATTTATTCGTATACTTACTTTTGTTCATTAGAAAAAAAAAAGATGTTTTTTATCACATTATATACATAGAAGTTTACGTGAGTAAATCTTCAATTATATAAAGAGACAACTTACGTATATCTAGATGAACGAAGTGAAAAAAGAATGAAAAGCATAATAAATGATAGGTTTCATTTTGATATGTAACCAATGTCTCGCCTCATAATATAATGAAAATAGGCGTCCAATGATGCATATTATCTTAATATTACGCAATAAAAAGGAAAATGCATTCAGTACAAATTTGTATTTCATACTGTAGATGATGATAGACAGATCATGAATCTCAAGGATAATTGTTACAGATCCAAATAGTGTTTAAAAACCTTCATATAAAAATCCCTATTAAATTTTCATTAGTAATAAAAAAAGACATATTTACCATTTTCCATAATATTTCGAACGATGAAATCATTATTCTATGATTAATCTAATTTTCAATCAGATCTGTGATTGTTTAATTCTAAAAATGTATTCCATTCATTAATATTAATTAAATATTGACTATAACTGTTACATTGACAATTAAGTTAAAAGTCTAAAAAATAAAAATTGAAAAATAAACTATCCACTAACCATCAAGTAGAGCGTCAGTTACATATAATGCTTAAAAAAATAATCAGTTTTTCTAAGTAAACATATCCGAAAATAATCTAAGAGAATAAAAGACAAATTACTTTAATTAATAAAATAATACGTATATAATCTGAAGTAATAGATTTTATATATTATTATTATTCATTTATTCTCTATAGTTTTCGTTGTTTTAAAATGCCTTGCAAAAAAATCAAAGTATAATATTTGTCTAGAGAAAAATAAAAAAACTAATAATTTTTGCCGAAGAACAATCTGATTAGATTTTTTTTGCTTAAATGTTCTTTGTAACGATCATCAGATCATTCTTCAACTTTGCGATTTTCATTAAGCGGAAGTTTATCAGAAATCTAACAATAAGAAGATCAGTTATGTGGTTAAATCATGTATAGATCTATAAATTGTCGTATCAGAAAATAATCATGACTAATAAATAATACCCCATCGAACATTTCTGTTGTCTATCTGTTAAAGCAAATCAAACAATTATTCTTCTTATATTTTTTTCTTCATCTCCATCCAGAAAATGTTTTATTATAGAATCAAGTAGTGTTGACCTGTTTAACTGTAACTGTTCTGATAAATGATGACAATAATATATCGAGATATAAAATACGTATTACGTCATATTTGTCTTTTTATGAGTACTAATTAATTAAGAGTTTTTTTTTTGCGAATCATGAGATCAGATAGGATTCGAAAATATTACAGAATAGCAACGCAACTGAGGTAATCAAGGATGTTTTACACAGTGAAAAAATTCAAAAATAGAGACTTTCAAATTTGATCTCCGAAAACAGTCTGTGAGCAACAAGTCAAATTTTCGTCTCTAGTTCTGTCGAGAATACGATCCATTTAATGCTTAACATCCTGCTTCTTTGATACTTGCTCAGGCATAGATGAGAGAAGGGCTGCAGAATTCAGAATTTAAAATTCCAATCGATAAACCATGGATTTCCTATGAATACAAACTTTCAATAAGCATACGACGAGTGTATATATACACCAGGAATAAACTTTTTGAGAAGAATATAAAAATACAAACAAAATTTAAACAGAATTCTGCTACAAGGAACAGAATACAAACTTTCTATAGGCATATCAGGAGTGTGTATATCTACTAGGAATAAACTTCTTGAGAAGAGTATAAAAATACAAGCAGAATTTTGCTACAAGTAACAGAATACAAAGTTTCACTAGTCATACGAGGAGGAAAAGGGACATTTGGCACCAACTTTTCATTACGATCTCCAGTAGCATATGTTGGTTACGATCTTCGGACATAAGAAAAAAGACAGGATGTTCGGAATTAAGTGGACGGGAGTTCGGAATGACAAAAATCAATCAAAAATAAAAAATAACAGGGTGTTCGTGATGAAAGTTGTTCAGAAGATCGTAACGAACAACGAATATTGACTTTTAGAGAAACAAATCGTGAAATTTGACCGGAGTTTGGCAGGAAAATGATGGATGATCGTAACAATAAAAACAGGGTGTTCGAAAATTTGTTTATGTTTGCTGTTTTTTAAGATATGTTAAATATTTTACTATTGTTTATTCTAAGACCACTACATAAACGACGGATCAGAATGTGAGAGTGAGGGTGAGGGTGTGGAGTGTGAGCGTGGATGAGGGTCAGTAAATAGAAGACGTCATCTTCACATCCTCACCTACGCCCTCGCACCCTCACTCGTCTAGCCAATAATTTTTGAACGTAGAGACTTTTAATTATATAGTACTTCATTTTCCCAAAGATTAGTGCTATCAATTATCAACATTATGTATAGGTTAAAGCACCAAAGTCACAAACATCTTGTACAGTTATCATAGCGTTATGTGTAGAGACAGAGAAAGATAGATGTTGTTTATATAATTACGAAGATATTGTATGAATTATTCTTGATTTTATAAAAAAAAAAAGAAAGAAAAGTCTTTATGACCGTTGCGAATATCAGAATAACTCAGTTACGATCTCCTGGAAAATTGGATCACGAACTTCCCGTCTTTTTCATCCCGATTCCTAAACATTACTCCGCAAATAGTAGTGATCATTCCATTCCGAATTCCCAGTAACGCCTTTCCGATCTCACTGTGTTTTCGATTACGAACTCCCGTCGAATATTTGTTGCGGCAAAAAGTCATTTCAGAACACCCGGACACATGTCCGGAGTTCGGAATGACTTGGTGCGAAATGTCCGTCACCCTACGAGGAATATATATATCCTCGAGAAATAAGCTTCTAGTAAAGAATTTCAAAATACAAGCAGAATTTAAACAGAATTCTGCTACTAGTAACAGAATACAAACTTTCAATAAGCATACCAGAGGTTACACATCGATCAGGAAAAAATTTCTAGTAAAGAATTAAAAAAATCCTAGCAGAATATAAAACAGAATTCTAATATCGGTAAAAAATAGATCAATTCACTAAGATAAATTCACAATAGCAAATAAACTACTAAGTACCACACTAACCTGTCATGAAGTATTCTATAGAATTCTGACTAGAATAGAAATAGACCAGAATGGAATATATAGTGTTTGATAACATAAAAATGTATAAAATTCGGTAGAACTCTAAGCAAAATTTAAATGGATCAGAATGGGATATGTTGTTTTCGATGACACAATTCTACAGAATTCTAAGCAGAATGCTATTACCACGAAAGAATATAAACTTTGAATAGCCATACTATAAAGTTATATGCCCAAGAGAAAAATAAAATTCTGATGAAGATTTTAAAAACATCGGCAGAATTTTAAAACAGAATTCTGTTATCACTAACAGAATATCAATTTTCAATAGCCATACTTGAATTCAATGTCATATCTGCAATAGAAAAAAAAATCCTTCTGAAGAATTTTAAAATATTAGGAGAATTTGAAACAGAATGCTGTTACAACTATCGGCATATAAGCTTTCAATAGGTATACTAGAAAGGTATATCTCAAGTAGAAGAGAAAAACTCTTATGAAGCATTTAAAAATATCAGAAGAATTTAAAACAGAGCTGTGGTACCACTAAGACAATATAATCTTTCAATAGACATACTAAAGGCACATTATTCTACAGAATTCTACAAAATTCTAAGAAGAAATTAAACAGACCAGAAAAGAATATTATAATCAAATCGTTAAAAAAATATATAAGTCCACAAAATTCTGAATTCTGCTTGGTAGACATTCTGCAATTGCTGCATTTGTCTTGACTAAAGTCACGAAAACATAGACTTCTCTTATTCAAATAGTCCCTTATAAATTAATGGAAATAATGACAAAATCGTATGCAAATATCGAAAAGCAACCTCTTTAACCATTATACAAGGTAGTGGAATTTTTTTTTGGATGGTCAGAAAAAGCCAAAAACAAAGTCTAATTGTACTTCTTTCGTTCATTCATCTTCGCTAATATTTTTCTCAACATTGAGCTTGTAGTGTATAAATATTACTACAACAAGATACTACAAAACTTTTTTCTTTTAACAACTTTTTCTTTTCTGCATGGATATTTTTCAATTGATTTTTTTCTAAGTCTTGTCTTATCTGAACATATGTGCCACAATAATGCCATCTAAATAAATAAAAAAACTAGAGAATAAATAAAAGAATACATGTTTTGGCGTGTAATCATAAAACAAAACTAACAAGACGAGTTTGTGCAAGAGCTTCATGGATATTCTAACAGATATGAAAAAATCATTTTCGACGCACAGTATGAATTGTATGAGAAAAAAAATACATATTTGATAGATATTTAATAGCTAAGAATCCTTGAAACATCTTATCATACTAAAAAACTTCAAGTAATTATAGATTAGTGTATGAGTAAACTCATTGTAAATGCATCTATAAATCAAAATATAAATAAATTACACTAGTGAATTGATAAATTCTGGTTAGTGTAGGTGCGGTTGGAAATAAAAAGAACACGTATACCCTCAAGTTTGTCGTTCATCGAAAGCAAATCAATCATCATCCATCCTTTTTCTTGTTTTCATCATTTTCACAACACTTCTATCTATCTTGATAGCTCTATACAAGAAATTTTCGATACTATTTGCTAGAGTATTTCTCGTTTTTCTTAAATATATGTTAGAGTTCTCAAGATTGTAAAAAAAAGTATAAATTGATTTATTAGTCAAAAGTATCAGAAAATCCTAATTGTAATGATTATTGACAGCCTTGTAGATATGATCTGTGGTCATGTCTCTATCGAATTCTCTTCTCCAAACATTGATTGCATTCTCACATGATTCTTTGATTTGATCTGTCTCAATCGAAATCCTTGGAGCATGATCAATAACATATCCAACTAGACGTAGACAATCAAATGCATATTTTGTGGGTTCTTGCATATGAGCATGCCAAATGATTTCAATCTACAAAAAAAAAAGGAAATATTGTTGATAAATTATTGATCTTTGACTACTTACAGCATATGTCGGATGCCCAAATTGATATCCATCGACGGGTGGATATTGAGTTACTATGTATAAAAATCGTTCGTAGGATTTTTTTAATAGTTGCAATGGTGAAAATCCAAGATCAATTTTGTACGGAGGATTGTAGTCTTTTTTTGAAACACTTTTATGCATGAATTTTTTACACAAATCAAGCCAATTATTATCGAGAATAACATCGGATTCAGTAAATGAAAACGGATTTTCATAATCCTTAGGTGATTCTGATTCAAATTGAAAATATGTTTGATCCCAATAAGAATAATTCGGTGTGAGACATGAACGAAAGAGAGAACGATGATATCTCAAAGTATCTTTTCCTTTCTCTGTACCAATTAATAAAGGACAATATTGTTCACCAAATCTTTCTTCATAAAATTGGCAAGTCTCTAGAAAAGCTTGTTCTTTTAGGAATTGTCCGATGTTATCGATTAATAATGAATGTTCAATCACATGATGAAACAAACGTAAACAATCTTTTCGATATATTTGTGGACGCAATAAATGTGTTTGCCAGACGATTTCAATATCCAATGTTGGCACAAGAAAAATATTGTCTGGAAATGACGCTTTTAACTGCATGAATCGATAGTATCTCATAATCATTTGTCTGACAATTGCTGGTTGACACCAATCAACTTCGAAGTTAGATACCTTTTCCAATAAAGAAATCAGTTCAGGAGCTGTTCTATCAATATCAACTGACAGTTCAATAGTCCTATTAAGTATGAAAAATTGAATCAAGTGATTTCTATCCTACTAATTTGATCTTTCATAAAGCTTACGTATCTTCTGAGACATTCGGATGTTCATCAAATCCAGTAATAGATCGTAATTGAATGTTTTCTGTTGATTCAAGTAAATAGAAAGATGATGAGTAATTCGATTTTAGAAATCCACAAGCATTTTCAGTCTTAATTAATTCTTGATTGTGCAAATATTTTTCATAGATCCAGTCCATGTAGATTTCTTTGAACGATTTTGAATATAATCTATGCGATGCTATGTTCATACTCAGAATAATGAAATAGACAAATTACTCGTCACTTACTATGGCATTTCAATCGCCATATTTCATCATGATCAACAGTTAGTTTAAAAGCTCGACAGACCAATGCCACATTTACCAGATCAGGTACGGATAGTAATCGAAAGATTTGAATACGAATCTCGGTTGGAATGTTTGCGAATGGCGATTCTGACAAAGCATCTTGTGTCGGATGTTCTGGCCACGATGCTTTTAAAGTGACTCTAGGCGGAGAGCATGTCTCACTCTCTTTGACAGGTCTCATATCTTCTTCATCACTGCTATCAATGACTGTTGGCTCATGCTCTAGAGAGAAAAACAACAATTTGATGACCAATCGACATGGAAATATTCATGCTAGTAAAGGACATTGATGACAGGATCACCAGCACGCAGAGATTTCGTTTGTTTTTGACCAAGGGGGGGGGGGGGGGGGGGAATTTTTTTCCTAAAGAGAATCTGCTAGGAGAAAACGAAAATATTTTTCCAAAGAGAAAATCCGCTGGAGAAAAACGATAAATTTTTCCAGGAAGACTTTCTCCCAAAATTTTAGGAGGGGGGAATTCCCTCTCTTCCCCCCCCCCCCCCTCTAATCATATGGCCTGCCAGCACGTACACTCTGTTGTAGATGGTTACTTTATGAGCATCACTCTCCACTTTCTCTCTCCTTCTACTCAGTTATGAAAAAATAAAGTACTTCAAATCCAATTCCTGGCACATTCATACACACACTATTATTCAATCCATAAACCAATCAAGATGTAAAAAAAGAATACTTTGCAAAATCAATATATGAATAACAAACCGAAGTGTTTGAATTATGTGCTTGTTTAAATTGTTTACGAGAATGAATATCTATCAGGAGTAATAGTTTCTTGTGTGACCCAAGTTTATTATAAAACATGAAAAAAGGAGCTCATTCTATAGGTAATATTGTAAAAGAGTAAAAGTACACTTGTTGAAAAACTCATATATTCTGATCTTATCAGAAATAATGATCTGACACAAATTTAAATTATGGGAAAGAGTGAAATCTTGCTTAAACTTTGAGGACAAAAGAAATAAAAAAAAAAAAACAGGAAAATTCTATCTGTTCTTGTTACACAAACTCTAGGAAATTTCTCAGTTTGTTGGTTTCCTCTTAGATTGTTTTGAATTATGAATTATGATTATATTTTACTTTCGTATTCCACATTCTCAGATAACGGTCAATACTTCAAAATAACTCACTGATCTTTGTTTTCCGTTGGCGACGAGTGCATAGTAGTGATGTCGATGTGTTACCCATGATAAATATCGGTCACGACTTTGAGTAACTATTTTATTTATGATGTAAAAGCATGAGTTATGCTCGCTTTTATTTATCTCTTTCATTACTCAAGAAACAAAATGAATCACACATGACGAGACATTGAAATACTTTTTTTTTCTTTTTCGTTTTTTTTCTTCCCTTAAGGGATATATTGCACCTTCTATTCAATGTTCTGATGCATAAGCAAGGGTAAAAAAAAAAAAAGAAAAGAGAACGAAAGAAAAATGAAGTATGTTGTGTATACATTTTTATTCAGCAGTAAAAGAAATAAAACGAGAGAATAACTTGATAAGAACATCATCATTAGGTACATGGTAATTTATTTCGTTTCTGATTAGTTTTTGATTTTAATTGATCAATAATTGAATATAACAAATAAGAAGAATAATTCATATTGACATTGTATTTGTGAACTTACTAATAAATAATTTCTTAAACAGGCGCAATTGTAAAGTATTTCACTACGACATCTATCAACTTACCGAATATAACTAATTATTGTTCCCTATTTATCATTTGAATTTTCTTGATACTTTAATTTTTATGTTTGCCAATGATCAAATAGAGTTTATAAATGTATAAAATATATCAAATGAAGTTAAATATGATTGAAAATCCTATATCGCCAACCATCGTCCAAAATGACTTGAGAACTATATTGTCATATTTAGCAGTTGTTATCTGACAATTATATCCGAATATTTTTCTTGCATTACTAAGATCTTTTGTAACGCAATGTTTTGTTAATAGTAATTAAAACGATTAAATTTATTCAAACAAAAGCTAAGACAAGGTTGAATATGATTAATACAAATGACAGTTAATTATGTCATCATCACTTAGTTACTTATTGAAGTAGTTGATTTGAAAACATTTAATTAGATATGAAAATAAATAGATAGAAATGATCATCAATTGTTACCAGGGCTGGTAACTGTATTCCATTTTCAGGTGCACTATCCCGATTTGAGTTTTTCCTTTACACTACATAAATTATCTTCTGATCGAAATTTAAGAAGGAACATCGCTCAAAAGAGAAAAAGATAATTAAAATAAAGAAAAACCGAAGTAACAAATGATCTGATTTGCGAATGGCTTGCAGTTCTTTGCGATGACTTTCTCTGTGTAAAAATTATTCAAAATAACAGAAAAATCATCTAAATCATGAAAGTCATCCATTAACTGTTTCTCTATCGACATCGCCAAATACATCCATATCAGGAGAAAGCATCCACAAGTTTAAATGTTTCAATGTATTTTTTCTGATGTTAACTTAGGTAGAAAGATATTCCTAAGATAAAAGTCATTTGTAGACACACATATATTTTTAGCCTCATATTCGTACATTGTAGCCTTACAAGACCTGTGAGTATGCTTATGGAAATAGATCTTTTTAAATTCACACCCACACACTCTCTTCTCACATTATCGCTCGAAGTCGTACATCGGATCTTCGATCATCTTGATACACAAACAATCTTTTTTTTTCATTTTATTGACTTCGTTGATATCTCTATATAATTGCCCAAAAATTTGCGATCAGTACACATTAGATTTCATTTTCATATGACAAAATGACTTCATTCGTTTTCATGGGATTGTTCCATCTGAAAATGTTCTATTAATTTATTTCTCATTTAGTTTCGAGATGAAAAATTGGATACGAGCAAATCTATCAGTTTTTGACATTCGACAGTTGACTAGACTTCATTTATTGATCATTTTTTGGATCGAAGATCATCGTTTGAAGATAATATTGCGTCATGCCACAGAAAACTTTATGCTTATTTCATTTCCTATTAATAAATTTATGGTGTATATCAAATTTGCGTGACGTCTATACTAGTTCTTCAGCAAGAATGAAGAATACAGAAGCATGACTATATCGAACGAGAAACGAACCGATCATGTGATAATCAAAACGGTGTTTGATAACAGAAAAGAAATGTGTTTCTTGCACTTTACTTTTTTCAATTATGTGAATTGCAGTTGATCCCTTCTGTGTGTACAATCGAATAATATAGTTTTCGAAAATCAACTGTCAACAAAACATGTACCATCGATTATGTACTGAAGTTAATGAGAAGCGTCACCCATTCTTAATGTTAATGATTGACGCAGTTTTGGACTTTCAACTAGAAGAAACTTTGAATATTGTCAAATTAGGAACTATGTTCGAAGTCTGAAAATGAAAGTGCTGTTGATTTAATTCTTTACCCCGTCCTTAATAGCAATACTGGCATAATCGTTTACATGGTTTTGAATAGTGGCATGTATTTGCGCAAAATAAACAGCATACTTCACCTGAAATGAATATTGAATATAATCATAGAAGTTTAACATAGTTGTTGTCGATATCATCAGTAGCAAAAGCATGAGGTCAGATGCTTGAAGTAATCTTGAAAAATCATTCATACCACTTCGATGAAATGCTGACGAGAGAAAACAAGCAATATTTTTTCGAAAGATTATTCATTGTGCTTGAAGAAAGTAAATATTATACTTCCTTCTTTCATTTTCAAACACACGACTACAGTAACTATGTATATAAATGCGTGTTTTAACGTCAAAATATGTTCCTTTTCAAAACCAACGATTGACAGTGACACTGTACTAATGCATCTATTCAGTGTGTTATCTATTGCAGTTTTGCTTTTGATCAAACAAGGTAAGCTGTATGACTATCATGAATTTGTCTTGTTTTCAACGTTTATCATTCTATTTGAAGAAATCTTTTGTTCATTGAACATTTGCTCATTGGAGTTTTATTGAAAACAAAATTGAAGAGTGTTTATTTGAACCAACTCACAGAACTGAGACTAGTAAATCCCGACAAAATTTTTTCAAAAAAAAGAAGAAGAGCATAGTTTCTTTTTCTGTTTTTCACATTTCTCGTACATGCGTCACCATCTGAAATGCTAACAATTGAGCTTCTAATATCGATCACGAAGTTCAGTTCTGAAAGCGTTGTTTTTCTATTAACTGAAAGTCTCCAACCAATTAAGAATCTTGAAGTCACTTATCAATTCTACCTAGTTGCATAGTATATTTTAGAAGAAGCACTAATGCAAACTGTCATACCGATTTTTCAAATATTCTATAAAGATCCTGTGCTATTACAATATCTCTGGATTTTGATTATTCGAAAAGAAAAGTAAGCACTAATTAAAACGCAGTCTTGTGATAATTCACTTTATTCAAACATTAGTGCAAGACCTGGTGGAAGCATAGATTCGAGCCCATAATCTCCCAACAAACAGTGAAATACTATAAATCCAAATGAAAATAGTTTTTCATCAGAATAATAGAATAATTAGTCTACGAATTTTTTTTCAAATATTGTTCATTTAATTAATACTCGATTTTTATTAGTTAAATTTTCTATTGAAAGAACGCTGCCAGTGCCACTCTTATAATCATATAAAAATCATTGCTATTTATCAATGATTTCAGGCATAGATCAAAATATAGACACTGGGAAACTTCACTATTCATACTTATGTACAATACTAAAAAGAATAAAATTTTCTTCAATTTGAAATTCTTCCTCCTACCGTGCTGTAGAGATACGTTGATGAATTTCTAATTAAAGAAAAATGTATTTACATGCGGCAGAATTTCTTATACCGTACTCATCGTATGGATTACAGCTTAGAGAAAACATTCCTATTATGGAAAGAAAAACCCACATTTATATCGCATCGATGAGCTAGAATAATAGTCAAATACTTAATTAATGATATATTACATTTCAGAAATACGTTCAGACATGGTACAAATGTTCTCTGTCTTGGTCATACATTTGATATTTTCTCTAGTCAATACTTGTTTAGCCAGGAAAAACTATCTAGAGTAGGATGTGAAAAGGTAGCAATCAGGATAAAATAATTGCAGTTATAGACAGTTCGTTGTTCAAAAGAGTACTCAAATATAATGAATTCTGAGATTTTCGTACCTTTGCGAATGCCAAAACACAATGTTTATCCTTGGCGCATTATGAAAAAGTAACATTTCTACTTCAAGAACGTTCACACGTGTTGTTTTCTAAAAGTCATCGGTTTTTTTCAATTCGAACATACCATAGAACACGGGTGAACTCTGTTATTTTATGTCTCGTCGCGATTATTACACAATTCTTCACAATAAAATGTTGACACTTTATAACTCACTGCTGAGTTTAAATTCCTCAGTATACAAAAATTCAGCCTCTTCTTCAGAAATTCTCAGCACAGTCGCAGCATCAACAACGCTGAAAATGACAACGACACTCAGAACGGCAACAACAACTAGAGCTACGACAAAAGCAACAACAACTAGAGCTACGACAAAAACAACAACAACTCTCAGAACGACGACAACGGTACCTAGAACGACAACACCACTCAGAACGACAACACCACTCAGAACGACAACACCATCTAGAGCTACGACAAAAACAACAACAGCCAAAGCGACAACATCAACTCTTAGAACGACGACAACGGTACCTAGAACAACAACACCCAAAACGACAACAACATCTAGAGCTATCACAACGGCACCTAGGATGACAACAACAACATTCAGAACGACAACACCATCTAGCGCTACAATATCATCACCAACAACAACATCAACAGAATCAACAATAACAACAACATCATCATCAACAGCAACAGAAACATCCTCAACAATGACACCATCAACAACAATATCAACAGAATCAACTACAACAACACCATCAATAGAAGCAGCAGCAGCAATAACAACAACAACAACAACAACATCATCATTGACAGCAACAGAAACATCATCAACAACGACACAATCAACAACAACAACAGCAGCAGCAGCATCAACAGAATCATCGTCATTATTATCAACTACCTCAACTGGAATGACAGCAAAAGGTATGCCTGTTGGAAAAGAAAATAGTGTCACGATCAAAATATCCTAGATAATTGTGAAGTAAATGTATTCATAGCAGCATTACACACGATGGAGTATTATTGACTTGGTCTCTTGCTAGAGATACAGTATCCAATAGTTGCTCTAGTAGTTCTTTTATTTAACCAAAGTTCCTGTCATCGAAGCATATTAATATATTGAAAAGCTAAATATCACCACATGTACAACATGTCAGAGAAAAAAAAATGTTATTTCGTGCCAGGTTCACACTCACGGAAGTTGACATACCGCAACAGCCATTATAATGAGACCAGATTTTTCTACTAATTCTATCCGCTATTCGGAACTCGAAATCTTTGTTCGACAGATAATTGATAGAACTTACAGATCATTCATTACCGGATTTTTCTGTCGAATAACTAATTTATTAGAGAATAATTATCCAACTCGACAAATTATCTTTGAACTAATATTTGTCTTCAAATCATCATATCAGTCAAACTGCGTGCACTTAATCGTGGGTTTACAAATTATGAGTCTTGAATTCTGCAGGAAGAAGCATAGACTAAGAATATTTCCAGCGTTAGGCAACCTATCATTCAGTGTTTTGCAAAACTGATAAATATTTTTCATTAGTAGAAAATGCCAAATATCACGCCTTTTCAGGAATGTGAATGAAAAAATTGACATCATCAGACATTTTTCCTGACATTGAGAGCATAACAGGATTGGACATTTGTGGCTTAGAGATAAGTCCAAAAAGAAAAAAGAAGTAATTTTTCAAGATGATTTAAGAGATAGAGCGAAGAACGTGAAACAGATGTGAGCGACTTATCTTGCGTCAATCATAGTTAAATTCTATTGCAACTCACACACCGTTAGACCATGTTAAGGATGACAAGTGTAATAGGAAAGAATGAATTTCTCAGCTATCGATTATGTTTCTGAATTTTTTTTCTCGATCCAGGGTCTACTTGCAGCATTGCTTATGGAGTTCCGAAACAGTTTGGGACTGGACAATGGCAGTCTTCTGTAATAGCGGTTGATTTGAACAATGATGGTAACAAGGATATTGTAACGGTCAACAACATTAATGATACCGTTAGTGTACTACTTGGATATGGAAACGGGGCGTTTCGTACTCACGTACAATATACAGTCGGTTGGTACCCATTCTCTGTGACGTCGGGTGATTTTAACAATGATGGTAGTATAGATCTTGCAGTGGCTAACGTGTTAAATAATACTGTCAGCGTACTATTGGGATATGGAGATGGCAGCTTTAATAGTCATGTTCAGTATGCAGTCGGTACGGGACCTGAAGGTGTAACATCGGGTGATTTTAACAATGATGACAAACTAGATCTTGCAACGGTCAACAATGCGCAGGGCAGCGTCACCGTGCTACTCGGAGATGGCAATGGAAACTTTGCTAGGTATGCGCAGTATTCCGTCGGTTCCTTTCCAGAGTCTATGACTATGGGGGATTTTAACAATGATGGTAAACTAGACCTTGTAGCAACTAGCGCATCGAATAAAAGCATTAGTGTTTTACTTGGGCATGGAAACGGCACCTTTACTGTTCATAGGAATTATTCGACGGATTGGAGGCCGCAGTTTTTGACATCGAATGATTTCAACAACGACGGTAAATTGGACCTCGCAGTAATTAACAACGACAATAGCAGCATTAGGATACTACTTGGGTATGGGAATGGAAATTTTTATACTCAGGGACAGTATGCAGTCGGCTTGTATCCATACTCTGTCACATCGGATGATTTTGACAATGATGGAAACATGGACCTTGCAGCCCCTAGCGCCATAGGTTCTAGTGTTAGCGTGTTGCTTGGAAATGGAGACGGCAGCTTTCAAACTTATTTGCGATATTCTGCGGGTTTCGTCCCATATTGCGTGACAACAGGTGATTTCAATAATGATCGAAAATTAGATTTTGTAGTGAGCAACTACTACACTTCTACTGTCTCCATATTATTGAATACTTGCTCCTGAACTACTAACTTTCTGCTATAGAACCGTATAAAATATAAGATTTAATCAGGCGTAACATATACTGATGTTGATGCTTTTAAAATAAAGAATTGATGACACACACACGTATGAAAAATGTCTATATGAAAAGATAATTATGACTCATTTTCAAGATCGTCGCAATAAAGTTTGTATCAGGATGTTTTTTTTCTCCTTAGGTGGACATGTTTAAAACGAAATATTAAAAATAGAAAAATGATCAACATATCGACTTTCACTAATCCTAGAAGGTATCCTGTTCAACTCGTCTCCTGTCACATCTAGATACACAATTAGGTTATAATTTATTTCAGGAAATCATTTATTAATAGCTAAAATATACAATTTTCTCGACGATATCTACGATGCAATTCTTGATGACAAACATGAGGAAAGCATCATGAATAAATTTGACAAGTCAGATATTATGAACAAAATGATTGACCTTCTTATGTAAAATATGACCATCAAACTATCCTAGAATGATTAAATTACAACATGATATCAATCAGTCAGAAAATGAAATAGACATTCTCATTATTTATTGAAAGTAAAAATTACCTTACCAATATACAATCTTTCATTGCTCATCATAATTCTGCACTAGAAATTAATGCTGATTGAATAACAGTTGAAGCTAGAAAATACACTTGTATCCAGATCCATACCTATCTTAATCCGTACTTCATTCAAATATTCGAAACAGATACGGAAAGTTTGATTCTTCCATTTTCCTCTCTCGTTGTCGTCCTGTTTCGATCAATGAATTCTCAAATTCAGAGACACTGTCATCTGAATCTTTTTGACTTTCACTTATTTGACGTTGAATACTCTTTCGATTGTTTTTGTTTAATTTTTGGATGACTTTTTTTCATTTTCATGTTCATCAACAATAAAAGTGCTGAAATCTAAAATTCATTTTCTTCTGATTTGTTATCTTCTTCATATTCATTACTTTAATTTTCAGAATCAAGTGATTGCAAAGAACATTTATTTTGTAATTTTTGATTTATTTTCCTTTATTAATTTGGTGTTTTAAACATCATGTATTCAAAATTTTCTGTTGCTATCGATATTGTTTGTCAGTTTCGTCAAAATAAAATGTTTAATAAACATTCGTTGGCAGAATTCTGTAGTGATTCTGATGATGAAGAAGATATTTGGGATGAAACAATGACTATTAATCGACATCTCTATCAATTATCATCAGCATTACATTTTCATCTTAGTCAACAAAATTTGACATCAGAAGATGATGATGATGAAGAACTTCACTTCAGAACTCATCATGAAATTATGGATTTAATGAATCGAATAAGTTTTGATTATAGTTAATATTTATAAATATACTTTTCTTGTTTTTTCTTTATTTATAACAAATATTGAATGCATTTGATCAAGAAGAATCGTTAACTGACGTATCAGAAGCTGAAAAAGAACGTACACTATCTCCATTAATCGCTGAACAAGAAGGTCTAGAACATCAATTGAGTGATATTGATGATGATGATCTCTTATTAGGTAGCAATGATGAATCAGAATCTGAAGGAGGTACAATTATAGGTAACTAAAATTAAAAAAAAAATGATTAGATGAAACAAAAAAAAACTTCATAATCGCTGATTCCAGTTATAAATTGCAAATTGTCAATTAATTAGAAAAATATTTCAAGATTTGTAAAATTGATGATTCTATATGTAAATTTAAATAGTATTGTAATATATGTATATATATATTGAAAACCAAAAGGGTTATTTAGTTTAAGCATGAATGTCACTAATGTAACATGAACGGGATTCGATGGTTTTAGAAAGCAATTAAACAGAACCTCATATTCATATTTCTTTTTGTGAAAAGACTTTTTTCATAGATACTTTAATTTAGGTACATTTTCAGACCCAAGATTTTTTTCAAATAGAATTTCTTTGCACTCCTAAAACCATTTATTTTTTTAAGGATGAGTTCTTCTATTTCCGATTAACGTAAAATTGAAAAGTTACATTTTCTTCTATGCGATGACATTTTCTATTGTCACCATCGTGTGTAGTTCTGATTTGTTTTCGAGATATTCATTGCTTTTTTTTTCTCTTTTAGATTTTTAGTTTATGAACAGAACCAAATATACAAGAATGCTTGCATAAAAATCTCAATTTAGAATATTCATATATGTATAAGAATGTCTTATTGTGTTGTTTTTTTATTAAGTGTACTCTAGTTGAATTGTAAAGAATTACATGCTAGATTTCTATTTTTCTTTTAATTATTTATTTTGTTCATGTAGAATAATTTAAACACTATTTTTGAATAAAAATATTCGTTAATTCATTTCAGAAATGAGACCTTTTGAATACAATAATGGTAGGAAAAGTTAATGTTATGCACAAAAAATTGTAAAACTTTCGGATAAAATCGAATATTAAGTTTCTATTCATCACTAAAATTGTTAGAGTTATCGAAAAAAAAAGGTGATTTATCCCGTTGCAGCTCGTAATTATCATTTCGATGTATTGCAATTAATCGATCATTTCTTAGCAATTTAAGGACATACGTAGCTGCTCAAACGAACAACACTAGTGTGTTGGCGATTTTAAACGAGGATTGTATAAATTCAAGGTAAATCCATACGATTTATAGTCAAAAAAAACACATCAAAATGCTTCGAGCGGCAAAGACAACAGTATTTGATACACTGAGACTGATTCGAACACACATCATTTAGAACAACAAGAAAACTTTGCCTTTTTTCGACATCATAATGATTGTCAAGACTTCTTTCAGCTAGAATTCTAATTTAACATATATTTAAATAAATGCAATAGATATAATATGAATCTTTGCATCAAATAATGGTTGAAAAACAATGTCAGTAAAGCTATATGAAATAATTCATAGAAGAAAAAATTTCATCAATCGAAGCCTTGATTATTTTAATCGATTTCCATGTTGATGCGACGTTTCGCCAATCTGTACGAGAAAAAAAAATTGAATTATTTCAGAGTAAAACATCAATCAACTCTCTTTAAATGATTTTTTGTTATCCATTTACGGATAACTATTTAACTTACTGTTTTTTAACACTACTCTGTTCGTCTGTAGTTGTATTTCTGATACACAGATATGCAGCGTCCAACATGGTCGAGGTTCATAGCGAAATAGAATATACTCAACAAAACTTTGATTCAACGATATCATGTCTTTCAATGAAAAGCTAAAAAATTCACAAAATGAATATTGTTCATAAAATAAATAAACAGTTCTTATGATGCTTCCATCCGAAAACTATAAGCATGCTTCGCATGAGAGACTGCATATTAATCAGATATTCACCCATCGTGCAACAAACGAACTGGTCTTACAAGCCGTTTATTTCCATAATGTTCTCGCTTCACATAATAACCGTAGTGTTCAACAGATGTTCACTGATTATGAAACGAATGAACAGATCTTACCAACATTCTGTTCAAGTAATCAACTCGTTTTATATCAGTGACTGGATACTTATGAGAAGCTCATTGATCCCGGAACAAAGAAATATTTCTCAGCAATCTATTATTCCAATACTGTATTCTCCTATAATCTAATATTGTGGGTTCATCAATTCTCCGATGCTTACGAAACGAACGAAGAGTTCGTAGGAAATGTTTATTTGAATATTCTGCACAGTTCGCATGAGAGATTGAAATTTCAACACAGTTTACACATCAAGAAATAAACGAACATTTGTCAGGAACCTTCAGTTCGAATACTTTGCTCGTTAATCCTGAGAGACTAGAGTTTCATAAGCCGGTGATTGACTATGAAACGAAGGAATACTTATCAGCAATCTTGTATTCAAATATTGTTGCTCCCTCTCAATGAAAAATTAGAGTTTCATCAGTAGTTCATTGATCATGGAAAATAAAACCAATGCTTAAAAACTTTTTGTTCGAATGTTTTTCTCGCTTCGCATTATAGATTAGCTCTTCATCGGATTTCTACTAAATACAATAGGAATGAAAACTTCTCACGAGCCGCCTATTCGAATACTCAAGTCGTTTTGTATGTTAGATTGAGCGTTCATGAGATGCATAGCGATCATTAAGCGATAAAACAGTTTTCAACAAACGCCTATTTGAGTATTTCGCTGGCCTCATATGTTCAATAGAAAGTCTTTCGTATGTTCACTTATCATAAAACGGAGGAACAGTTTTTACCAATCTTCTGTTAGTATATTTAGCTCGTTTTATATCAGAAACTGAAAGTTAATCTGAGGCTGAACAATGATGAAATAAACGAATAGTTCTCAGGAACACTCTATTTTACTATTTCCCTCCGTAAGGATAAGTGTTTTCAGGATCATAAAATGCTTTACGGGTTATGAACCGAAAGTACAGTTCTGAATAACCTTCCGTTTGACTATTCAGCTCTATACGCATCAGTATTTTCAATCTCATTAAGAGTTTTACTGGTTATGAATAGAAGGAACAATACTCATGAACCTTCTGTTTGAATACTGAGCTCTCTATATATCAGTGTTTTGAAGCTTATAAAATGTTTCATTGGCTATGAATCAAACGAACAATTCTCAGGAATATTCTATTTGACTATTCAGCTTTCAACGAATCAATGTTTTCAGGTTCATAAAGTATTTCACTGGTGTTGAATCTAAGGAACAGTTTCGATCAATCTTCTGTTTGACTATTCAGCTCGCTACGCATCAGCGTTGGAGACTTATAAAGTGCTTAGGTGTCTATGAATCGAATGAACACTTCTCATTAACTTTCTAATTGATTATTCAGCTCTCTACAAATCAGTATTTTGAAAGGCATAATATTTTCTACGGATCATGGGCTGAATGAACAATTCCTAAGAATCTTCTATTTGATTACTCACATCACTACGGATCAGTGTTTACAGGCTCATAAATTGTTTTACTGGTTATGAATTGAAGGAACTGTGTCGATCAACTTTCGGTTTGAATACTCAGCTCTCTACGACTCGGTGTTTTGAGGTTCATAAAGTCTTTCATTAATTATGAAGCAAACGAACAGTTTTTAGCAAACTTTTATGTGACTATTCAGTTCGCTATACATCAATGTTTTGATGTTTATAAAGTGTTTCACTGGCTATGAATCGAACGAATAGTCCTCAAGAACCTTCTATTTGACTATTGAGCTCACTATATATCAATGTTTTGATGTTCATAAAGTGCTTCATTGGTTATGAATCACATGTACAGTTCTCAATCACTTCATATTTGATTATTCAGATCTTTAAAGATCCATGTTTTCAGATCCATAGAGCGTTTTATCAGTTATGAGTCGAACGAACAGTTTTTTTAATCGTCTATTCAAGTATTTTGCTACCATGAGATGAGAGCATGAAGTTTTTCAAGAAGCTCGCTAATAATGAATCGCGTATACAATTCCCAGTAATCTTCTATTCTTAGAATCAGCTAGTTTTTTGACAGAGACTGGATGTTTATCATGGATTCAGCGATGGCAAAACAAAGGAACAGTTCTCAATAACTTCATCTTTGACTATTCAGCTCTCTACACATCAATGTTTTCCAGCTCATAAAATGTTTTATCGGTTATGAATCGAACGAACAGTTCTCAAAAAGAACCTATCTGAATATGCAGTTTGTTTCGCAACAGAGATTAGCGAGCCAACAGAAGTACACTGATAATAAAAGAAATGAATAGTGTCTAAAAATCATCTATTCGCATATTTTGCTTACTTCGTATGAGAGATTGAAGCTCTATGAGACGCTAACCGTTCATGAAACTAACGAACACCACTTATCCATCTTCTATTCACATCTTCTTCACTTCATACGACAGATTCAAAGTGCGTCACATGCTCACTGGTGATGAAACGTTCGAGTAATTCTTTGAACCTTGTATTCGAGTATGTTGCTGCCTTGACATGAGAGTATGAAGCTTCACGAGAAACTGACTGATAATGAATCACACATACAGTTCTCATTAGTCTCTTATTCAAAGAGTTTGCTAGGTTTTTGACAGAGATTAGGTGTTCATCCAAGGTCCAGCGATGATGAAACGAAAGAATAGTTCTAACCAAGCTGCTATTTAATTATTTAGTTCACTATGGATCAGTGTTTTCAGGCTCATAAAGTGTTTTACCAGTTATGAGTCGAATGAACAGTTCTCAGCAAGAATCCATCTTAATATGCAGATCGCTTTGCAACAGAAGTTGGTGATTCAACAAAAGTATACTGATCACGAAAGGAATAAATAGTGTCTAGTAAGCGTCTGTTCGCGTATTTTGCTTACTTTGCATGAGAGCTCGAAAAATTCGATCGTTTTTTCGATTTATAAAACAAACGAACAGTTAGTATCAAGTATCGGTTAGAATAGTATGCTCGGTTCTCGTACGAAATGGAAAGTTCAACAGAAGTTCAATAATCGTAAAATGAACGAACAGTTGCTACGAGTCGCATATTCAAGTATGTAGCTCGTTTCGCATGTCAGATTAAGCGTTCATCAGATGCACAACGATCATTAAAACGGTAGAACAGTTCTCACTAACTGTCTATTAGTGTATTTCACTCGCCTCGAATGTTAAATAGAAGATTTCTTGCAGGTTCACTCATAATGAAACGGAAGAACAGTTCTTAACAACCTTCGATTCGAATAATCAGTTCTTTCGCATCAAAGATTCATGGTTCATCAGAATTTTATTTATCATCGAACAAACAAACCACTCAAACAAACCTTCGATTTCAATATATGACTCACTTAAGATGACCAATGAAGGGTTATCAAATGCTCATCGATCGTGAAATGAACGAGCACTTCTTACGAATATTCTAGCCGAATAATTCGCTTCTTTTGAATCAGAGATTGAAAGTCAAGCGAAAGTTCAGTGATCATTGAACGAACGAACAGTTCTTATGAATTTTGTATAAAGATGTTGTGCTCACTAGCTGTGAGAATTCGAAAGTTCATCGAAAGTTTTTTGATCATGAAACAGGCGAATTGTTCTTATCAAGCTTCTATTCGAATAATCATTATGTTGTACATCACAAGTTGATGATTCATTATATGGTCACTGATCATGAAAGTAACAAACAGTACTTATCAAATTTGTATGCAAATAATCTAGTCGTTTTGTTTCAGAGATGAAATGTTCATCAGGTATTGACTAATCATGAAACGAACGTACAGTTTTTAATAACATTCTATTCCAATAATTAGCTCGTTCGATATCAAAGATTGCTGGTTCATAAAATGTTTAATGATCGTGGAATAAACCAACACTTGTTATTAACCTGCGATTCGAATAGATTAATATTTTGACCTGACTAATTATGGATTCAACATAGTTTTCTGGATCATGAAAGAAATGAACAGTTCTTAGCAAGCTACTATTCTGATAGTATGCCTAGTGTGTGGAAGAGGTTGAATCTTCATAAGGTTTTTAATGATCATGAAAAGAATGAACAGTTCTTACCAACCATGTCTTCGAAAATTTGCTCACTTCGCATGAGATATTGCGGGTGCAAACGATATTCATTAATCACAAAACAAACAAACAGTGTCGAACAACCTTCTATTTGAATATTTAGGTCACTTGACATGAGAGTTACTGGATTCATGGGATTTTCACCTAGAATGAAACAAGTGAATAGTTCTCATGAACTGTTCATTCGTATTTCTGTTCCGAAACTGATTAGGGGTTTCAAGTTCATCAGGAATTCACTAATCATGAAACCAATGTATAATTCGGATAAAGCTTCTGCTCGGATATTATGCTCATTTCGAATTAGAAATTATAGGTTCATCAGATGTTTCCTGAATATATTAAAAACGAAAAGTGTTGAGCAAGCTTCTATTCAAGTAGTTTGCTCTGTACGTATAAGTATTTGATGGTTGATTGCAATTTGATGAAGCATTGAAAAAACGAACAGTACTGACTAACTTGTTATTCGAATATTTAGGTGGCTTCATATCAGAGTTAGAGGACTCATGAAACGTTCACTGATTTTGAAACCAACGAATAATTTTTATCAAGCTTCTATTCAAATTTGTCGCAAACTTTTCATCCGAGTTTAGAGTATTCATGAGATGGTTTGTAATCATAAATCTTTCGAACGGTTTATAACAGCCTTATATTCGATTATTATTAGTGGCTTTGGTCAACAGTGATCACTGATGAATGAGGTTGCGATTGGATGATAGATGAGCAATGTTGACAATCGATGAATTCATTTAACTTTTTCGTACTATACTCAACATTCTGCGTTTTACACGTGGTCAAAAATCACATCATATATGGATACTTTAAAACAAGAAGCGTCTGTTCGATTTTCTTTCTTATAGGCAATCCCACATCTGCAGTAATTGACAGAGGACATAAATACACGGATGATGATTAGCTGCAATTCTACTTCTGTTCTAATATTACAGCCTTGCGCACGATCAGGTTATTATTGGCAAAGAACACGTTAACTAAGTACTTTCTGAAACTCTATATTATGATTGTTTCCATGTATCATAACGACATGTGACCATAAAGATATGAGAGTCAGACTGAACGAAGATTGTTGATTATTGAATAGTACAAACAACAAAGCCTCTATATAAATACCTCGCTCCTATCAAAGACAGCTGGTAACTTCTATCAAGGTGAAATATGGTCAAACAAATGAATCTTTCGTACCAAGCTGACATTCAAATATGTTGTTCAATTTGAACAACATCTAAACATTTAACAAGAAGACTAAGAAGCAATTGAGTAACTGAATTTAAACAAAGTTTTTATTCAAATATTAGACATTGAACAAAACGCCTAGATGACCTACGACTTATCAGCAGATCACTAGATAGGTGCATGATTGATATTTGGATTTTCTATTGTTCAACTATCATATTTGCTAAACATTAGCCATTCGGAACTAGAGTTATGTTAGATAGTATCTTGGAAGGCGGACTAATTAATTGCAAAAAAATTATATTCAAGTACTTTGTTTAGTTTATACTGCACCTAGAAATCAATTATACATTCAAAATTACGTCACAAATGAACTTCTTCTACAAACGTATTATGCAAATATACTCTCTACTTCCAAATAGATATGTGTAATGCGCGATATCCTTGACGGTAGTATGGCATATGTATCATTTTAATCAAAGTTTCATTCATATAGCAGATTCATTTTAGTCAACGATTAGATATGATATCATAAGCACAGATCAGACAAAAAATGAAGGAATCATACCACATTTCTATTGATATACTTCCCTTCTTCCAAATAGAAGATTTATAATGAAGAATACATTTGATGATGGCACAACAAATGATCCGATCACATCAAAAATCCATTCAAGTATTTGGCACATAAATCACAGAAGCTCATAATACACAAAATACAAGATAATCATTCAACAAGTGGATCATTCACAGCAATATTCCATCCAAGTATTCACTTCGTATCAACTAAAAGTGCAACTCGTTTAACAAGAGCAGCAACCATCATCTAGATGTACAATTCATATTAAGGTTAGATGCATATATTATTCTCATTTGGAATCCAAATCAAATGTTTTGATCAAATTGGATTGCTCGTAGAATAGGCATGATTTACAATAAGCTTTTATTCAGATATTTGTCTAAGTTTGCACGAAGGTCTAGGACGAACAATCTGGTTGAATAGTTGAAAGAAACAGAACACTATCAACAATAGCTCAATTCAAGCTTTCGATCACTTTGAAATATTGATAGAAAATGTCAGATATGATAAAAAAGTACATGGTATATGAGCACGATGTTTAGCTTTAACATTCAGTTGATGTATGCTGTCTATTATCATTCTTTAGATTTCAAATATATCAGCCTAGTTATTGACGTTGAAAATGAACGAAGCAGATGCTTTATGTTTAACTTTTCTAACAGTCCACGAAGAATGAACGTACGCTTCATATCATTGAAGCTGTCTTCTAACTTTTTCATCATTCCCCATGTTATTCTTATTGTTACCATTGAGAAAGTAAAGAGCAGGACCCAAACAACCTTGGTTGTTTGAGTCATCTTTCAACAACAATATTGAATAACTGTTGAATGGATGCGAGCAGTTGCTAAAGTAAAAAGTATGAAATCAAATGATTATACAGGCTTTCTCTTACCTTCAAATATGTATTGATAGATTAAAGAAAAAAAGCTTTTATATTATATTTATCTCTCTCTTTCTGTTTATTAATGAAGATCAATCGACCATAACTATTGTATACGTGCACGCCAAATAATCGTAAATACACTTCAGAGACAAAAATAAACGGTAGAAAAAGAATTTATCTTTTTACACATGCTTTTTTTTTTCTCTGCGTAGAGAAAGGTGTAGACATAATTGTTTTACAGGCTTTATGTTTACTGTTAAGGTATATCACAATTCTCATTTTTGCATAATAATGAAAGAGAATCGTAAGTTGCTTCTATATAGTCATCGTCATTACTTACCTTGGCACACCTGTATGTATTAAGCAAAAAACAAATTATCATAAGAGAATAAAATGCATTATTCTATCGATGTATGACGAAAAAAAGAAGAAAAAATATGTTTTTTTTTTTCGTTCGTCATGCAAGCTATTGTGGCTGTAGATATACTTATCTATGTTGAAAGCAGTTTTGACGTCAATTTTGTGCAGCATTTTCTTTCTGTTTTGTTAGTGAATGATCTATTTATGCAAGTTCAATTTTTGAGACACGAGCAAAGAAACGAAGGACAATATTGAATAATAATAAAATTTCAGATAAAACAGTAAATAATTTTTTTCAATTTAACAAAACAAAGGATAGACAAATAGCTCTAGTTCAGAGCAATAGAAATCAACATTTCCTTATGCTGCACTTATGATATAGCATTTTAAAATGAACAACTGCTGACACTGTTGCAGAGTAACGGAGTAAAAGTATTATTGGGAAAACTCTATGGCTTAGGAAACATAGAATTCAGCATATCTGTTGTGTTGTTTAACATTGACATTTGATTTTTCTCATCTTAAAACTCTACCTTTGAACAGTGTCATCTCGTAATAAATTTAGTGATTTTGAAAAGAAGATAATATAAATGATTTTACAATGGATATTTGAACAAATAATTCGTTTTCATTTAATACAATTCTGGTCAAAATCGACAATGTCTTGCTGTTGAATGTATTATATCTGGAACATTTCATTTTGTTA
Organism: Rotaria sp. Silwood1; assembly: GCA_905250075.1. Classification (NCBI taxonomy): domain Eukaryota; kingdom Metazoa; phylum Rotifera; class Eurotatoria; order Philodinida; family Philodinidae; genus Rotaria; species Rotaria sp. Silwood1. The sequence continues at coordinate 40,494 of CAJNOP010000654.1, read as the reverse complement.
ATCCAAGTAGAAAAATAGAACAAGAAATAAATCAAAGTTAAACAAATATTTTTAGAATTTGAACGAGTAACTGGGTTAGATCATGTAAAATAAAAATAAGAAAGAATTATTAAATTTGGTTTCATTTAAAAGAAGCATCTCATATCAATAATTTGTTCCGAATGTTCAATGTATCGCTTAGTTAGATCTTCTTTCAGTTTCGCTATGAAATAAAAGTGTTTTATAGCGATACTGTTTTATAGATATTATTAAATAATAATCTAATATCATCGCATTTATATTCGATCAAATCAATGTAAATGAGAGATGAATGAAGTATTGTTTTTTTTTGATTAATATGAAATACAAATAAAATTTCATTTATATTTCGTATTGATCGATTCATTGAACAGTATGTGCATAATGTACATTTGGTCAATGTGGACAATTCACAATTCGATCGAATCGTTTTAATGAAACAGCAATTGTGATTGTTCATCCAAATAATATCGTTCGAAGTCAAAATAACCTTTTTTTCTCTTCAATCGTTCGTTTTGTTTTTATACATAGAGAAACTAGTGCAAGAACCTCGATTAATGGAAGACATTGATACCATAAGTCATTTTGAAACAGAAGTGCACTTACAATATCCAAATTGAGAGGCAATTATATATATACGCTTGATGAAACACTGCCAACACAATATGATCATAATGTTCATGTAAATATTAAGTTATCAGATCTAGTTACGATGAAAAATGATTGAATGAAATATGCAGCCGGGAATTGGATCTGGTGACTGGCTCTTTCGTGTTACAGTCGCTTTCGGCTGCCCCAGTCACAATAGATCTGTTCTCACTCTCGACCTACAATATCGTTCGTATTTTCATCGTAAATTCTAAACGCAACTTAAAGTATAATTGAGTATGGAGTACATGATGTATGAGCTGAAATCTTGTTGAGCGTAGAAAATAAAAAAAACAAAAGCAAAACGACAGAAACGATACTATTGAAATAAATATTAAGCTATTTTGGCATATTGAATATTATTGTAGTCCAACATTGGTTATAGAAAATGAAGAATTCGAAACGATGAACGAAAAAATATTTGCTTTTATATCCAAGGTTTTTTATGATAAAATAACTGAAAATGAGACGTGGTAAGTGAAGAAATTTAAGCTCAACCGATTGATAATATTCTTGAATTGAAAAATGGTGAAAGTGGATGAGTGCATATTTTACTCATACTCACAAAGTGTGACATGTCAAAGAATTGCCGTGTAATTAACAAGTTTATTTTTCTCTTGCGCAATACGTGTGAAGAAGGCGGGCGTGCTGTTTTTTATCAACACATCAACAAATGCATGCAGTTCGAAGAGAACACGACTGTTTCTTGAGGAGTGATAGGGCAGATGATGGTCCACAGTGATGATGTCAGAAAAAAATGATCTGAGTCACACTTACGGAGAAGAACAAGACCATTAATAAACTATCTTATTTTACCTGAGTTGAAGACAAAAATGGTGACAAAAAAGCTTATACTGCTGCTTCTTATTCTTTACTATCAAGTAATTGACAATTTTTCTTCGATTTATCTCAAAATATTAAAGATAATCTCTGATTTTAGCCTTTCTGGTATTGTGGACGCTTCTTTTCACTTGTTTAGTCTCTAATTCTATCTGTTGACAGTTCGAGTTGAACCTCAGCAATGTCATGGTTTATCTCAATACGATCAATGTTCGACGAACAGTGCATACGGTTATTTTCATTCTAGGCCTTCTACTGGTAGTGACATCTGTGGTTTCCGCTGGTTAATGTGTTCTGAACTTGTTTCATGTATGCCTAACACCGACATATGCTTCGAACCTGATCATGTTTGTGTTCGTCATCCTAAGTGTGACAATCTATCATTGTGTTATCCATTGTTAATGGCCAGTCAAGAACTATGCCCGCCGGTGTCCACAACAACAATAACAAGTGAGCCAAATGACAATACTTTTTCAAGTTAAATAGCGATCGGATTCTGCTATATAATTCGATGTTGTTGATTTCTATCGTCATTTAGATCAGTTAACTTCATCTCCTACTGCGAAATCGTGCTGTGGAATTTGTTTGATGGCGCCATGGACTACGAATGGAGTCACTGTTGCTGGTGGAAAGGGTATCGAGTCCGCCCTCGATCAATTGGTTGATCTTTAGAGTGTGGGTGGATGTGTGTAACTAAGAGTGCATCGTCATCGATACCCTCACATCACACTTACACCCACACCCAAGATCAGATAGACTAGCATATCCAATTATTCGTTACGATCTGTGGCTTGATGCAGTATTATTTGCTCTGTTTTTTGTGCAGGTCGAGAAGTTTGTCACTTTTCTAGTCTTCTAGTCAAACATATATTTTCAATTATCATTCGCAAACAATGAACAATCGTCCTTCAATTGAATCAACTGATCGTATCAATGATAATTTTGATAAACTTACATAAAAAGCAAATTATTAATGCCGCAAAATTTCCTAGACAATCGACTCATTTTGTATTTATATTGTAGTTGTTGCCGATTCAAGTTTGTAAAGCACTATTATTGTTACTTAGTAAAAATTTTCTTTCTCTTTCGGGAAGTCATCAAAGAATCCTCATCAGAAAGCTTGCTAAAGCTCATCGATAGAAATACATGACACCAGATAAATGTGTGAGACAATCAAGAATTAATACCATGTACTTGATATTATTCGTCTGAATTTTTAGACGTTCGACTTGTGTAGAAACAGCGGAACACAAATTATCAACTCTTAGTGTCAAAAAATCATATGATATACCAAGTGGCCGAATATTACACGCATCTTTGAGCAAAATGTGAATAATCTCTGTCTTCAAATAAGAACACACAAGTAAATTGATTTGACTCAAGTGTGTGTGTGTGGATACGGATGTAGCTTTGAAAAAAGGGCCAACACCCACACCCAAATCCTGAATAGAACGTTTGTTCTGTTTTTTTTTATTGTGCAATACTTTATTGGTACTGTAGACTTTTTTTAGCCTATCATACTAGAAAAATCTGAACCTGCTGAGCGAACTTTGTTTGCCACGTTTTGCTTCATTCGAGACACATTGATCATTGTTAGCATATACTTAAGAGAGACTGGTTTCGATTGCACAATGAAACTTAAATACAGCCTGTTTGTTGATCGTGACAAGTAAAAATAAAATAGACTGGTATCTTCAGTTTCACCACTGTATCGTCGCACATTGTTGCTTTGAGCTTCGAATGCATTATCGATCGTAGGGTTTGGTTCGATGATTGAACCATACAGTTTGAAGAGTCGAACATCTGCAGTAGTCATCTCGAGGCAGATTATAGCGTCGCTAGTTGCCGTATATGTCAATGTGTTCACTTGAAATGTGTGATAAAGTCCAAGCTGAGTAATTGAAAGAGGGATGGGAACTGAACTGACAGAAACAAAGCGAGGCACTGAGGCAATAATAGATGAAACATACTGAACAAGAACCATCAAGTCTGTGTAACTGTCTAAACTTAATGCATACTTAGCTCTTGGCTCTGAGGCAATCTGTTTAAGTGCACTTGAGTTTACTCGACTGCCGATACCGATAGTAATTAATGTCATTCCGGACCTCTCTAATAACCTTGCATTAGGCTCGCCACTTATATATGGTGTAGCCGAGATGACCAATGTGACTGTGGGTCTAACAGTGGTTGCAAATGTGTTATTGCCTACTGAGTTGAGAGCAGCGATGAGAGTCGATGGCTTGGGCGCGGAAACAACATATTGTTTCTGATCAAGCTTGGCTTTGATTGCTGACGCATTCACTAGAGTATTTCCAGCGACAACTACATCGACTGCAGTTGTGACACCATAGAAATAAATTCCACAGCGTACTTGAGCTCCTGGAGACGATGTTAAATCGGTGAGAAGATTGCTCAAGGCGATTTTTATTTGTCCAAATTGCATGATGTTAACATGAGAACTGGACACATCGATCACCATGTACAAATCTAGTAGTTTATTGTTCATTGGATTTGTCAAGGATCGCAGGTTTCCGATCGGCGTAGCTCCGATCGTGGTAATAAGGAAAAGAAACACGAAAAGCATGATTGTTATTGTTAGTGAAACAGTAACTTCTAGATAAAGCCTATAACAATAATAGGTGTTTTTTCTCGTTTATTTATGTTGGTAAAAAAATGAATTGATAAGAGGAAAGTTCGAGAAAGAATTCATGACATATGCAAACAGAAAATTACGTCAGAATCACACAAACAGGGTGTGGGTGTGGGGATGGGTGAGGCTGGACAACATGGGTGTGAAC
>CAJNOP010000654.1:0-36090 GCA_905250075.1 Rotaria sp. Silwood1 | reverse complement strand
TAGATCGTTCATGGAGCGGTTTCATAGCATTATTACAAGATCATAAACTAATTAAAAACGGACCATATAAATATATAAGACATCCAATGTATACATCCATATTGTTGATTGTTATTTCAATATTTTTCTTAACAACATCATGGTTGTTAACACTTACATTCTTATTTGTGTTTGCAACGGCAACTCTAAGAATACCAAAAGAAGAAAGTATTATGCTAAGCCATTTTGGTGATGAATATAGAGAATATAAAAAGACCACTGGAATATTATTTCCTTCGGCATCTTGTTATTACAACTGTTTTTATGGTGAAAAATAAAATCAATAATCCATTTTCTTCAACAATATTTTATAATGATAACTACATCATGATAACAAGTTTACTAGGATCTACAGAGTATGACCGTGTGGATATGACTGTCGATGTCAAACAGGTTTTCATCTACATCCAGATCCACACTCACACCTTCATTTTGAAAGAAATCCATGTTGAACCATCAGAAAACAAGCACAACATTTTTTTTGTGGGAATGAATAATAATATCATGACTTTTTGAATGCTATAGAGAATAAACCAATACGTAGTAAGGATATCATCTATAGAGCTACGGGTTCGGATATGTAAAAGCTGTGGACCAACAGCTCTTTACATTGTATATTACATATCCTCGATTGATGTTGTTTACACTAAATCGAAGTAAAGCTGTTGCATAAAGTTGAAAATTTTTGGTGTCATCGTCAGTTCTACGATTTGTATTGGGGAATTTCGTTTATCAATGAATTTTTCAATATTTTTTTAGTTAAGAAAAAATTTTATTCAACTGAGCAACATTTTTTGATTTCTTAAAACATGAAATAACTATACTGTACTGACAATGAGCGATATTTATTTTATTTTGATTAACCTTGAGGCACGGGAAGAGTAGCTTTACCCCTATCCTCAGTGTACGATGTTCTCTACACGATTCTATCATTCTAGCTCTATCCGTTTCATACAGAACGCGAGCTTATATATGACAGAGAAAACAAGGAAAAGAAAGGAGCGAACAAATAAAGGACAAAATTAGAAGGCAGCTACTATCATTCATGAGGTCAGAAAGTCTAACCGCAAATTGACCGAATACTCTCCCATCAATGAATCGATAGAAAATATACATAGGTCGTGACTTTAGATATCGGCACATATGCATTGACTTTTTTCTGAAAGCAGTAAATCAATAGTTCAAGTTTTGATCCTTTAATTATTCATATAGATACATGCTGCTGGTTATTAATGTGTTCACATCCACATCCAAAAAAGTAACCTGCTGTCAACTGACTTAGTATACAGGTATTTTGAACATAGTGTATTCATTGTTGGTTTATGATTGTTTAAGTTGGAATTTTATTCTCTGTTAATATGTTGAAAGAAGATCTATAACAATATCTTGTTTAAGTTTGTCAGGAGAATTTGACATAAATAAAAACTTATTATGAGAAAAAACAGTCTAGAAATCCATCAACACTTCATCCGTTAGTTCCTATTTCCGTTTTCATTCGTATTCATATCTTGATCCATAGATAAAGATGTGCTAGTTGTATTTAATGTGTTTTGTTGCGCTTTCTTTTCGATCTCGCGTCTTATCCATTCATGTTGCAATAGAATTGGCAAACCAGGATTGAGACTTAATGTGTATGGTAATAATAGTTTTGGTATATCGCCAAAATCAACTATAACTTTGATAAACATCGTATCATCACGAACATAGGGATTGTCATCTTGTTGAATGATTGTTAGTGGCACAAATTTCGGTATACCAGAAGCTGTATTCATATCTGATTGAGGTCTTTGAAAGCTACTTGATTTTACATCGGGCCGAAATGAATCGATAATATGTCGTTGTTGAGATGTTTGGTCAATTAGACAAAAGATTACTTTGAAACTGAATGGAAATTCAAGGATAGCATCATATTCTCCACGCATAAGTACGAAGAAAAGTGACATATGAGTGCGTCTAGCATTACCATCACCAGCCAAATAGAGACGAAGTCGCATTTTATAACCATTCGGTGATGAATAGAATACAGGAGAATAAAAAGATATCTGTCGTTCAAACTCGGCATCAACTATAAATTCGAAAAACAAAATATAGAAATGAAAGATTCTATGTTATGGTTTATTTGAATTTCATTCTGAGACTGATGAATATTGTTTTCTATCAAATAAGATTTAGCTATGAAAAACAAAACTCTTTTTAACAAACCTATTTTTTGTTGAACATTGGTAATTTTCCACATAAGTTTTCCATCAGTAGAAATATTCTTTTGATCTTCAAATTGCTGTTGAAGTGAAGTAAGGCCTTCTTCACATATTTGTTGATTGGTTTGATGAGCATTGATTGATGAATGTGTTTCTTCTACAGCGATTTTTAGATTTGATACTTTCTCAGATAAAGATCGAAGCAAAGTTTGATGATGAAGTAACTCTGAACTAAGACGTTGAGCATCATCAGTTAATGCACTAACACCACCCAACAGCACATCTGTTGTTTCCAATAACTGTTGAAGATTTCTATTAAAAATTTCATCAGTTTCTCTATTGATAGTTATTTTTGTACGAGAAGATATTACTAACTCATCATTTATTTGATGTTGAGTGTTTTTACAAAGATATTGAAGTAAAGCACTTTGATGTTGTACACTTAGAAAATGATCTCGTATATTCATTCGAAGAAACTAAAAGATAAAAGAACTTTGATAGTTAATAATCTTCAAAGAAAAATTGTCTTTAATACCTGTTCATTACAACCATATGGTTCTAAAACACAGTTCATACGAGCTTTCTCACAGATAGATATGTGTTGAGTAAGAGGATTGACTGTGTTGAACATTTTACCACAATGTTCACAAGAAGGATTCAAATGATCTCTATCTAAATGTTCCTTAGAAATAGAGAACAAATAAAATAGGAAAAACATCGAATAATATTACTTGATAATCTTTAAAAGTTCCATTCCAATGACAAAGTGAGCAACTAATATTTAACTTTTCCATATCGAGTTGGCAACCTCGATCAAAAATTATCTTTCAATTAAATAAAATGTATTGAACATAGTTCTAACGATCGAACAAGAAAAAAAGACTTAACTTACTTTATCCCTTGAGGACACTTGATTGCATATATTACATTTGACCTCAGACCTTAAATAGAAACTAGAAATAAGAAAAGAACTAAATATATGTACTGTTCGTCTATATAAACGCATGAATGACAAAAGCGATGTCCACATGTTAGTTGAACAGGATTTCGTAATAAGTATGTACATATAAAACAGATATATGTTATTAGAGAATCTTTGTTTTTGGCATCGAATCCCACTAATCTATTGAGGCACTGGAAAAAAACAAATAAAATTGTAATTTTAAGAATGATACACTTCAATGTATTCATAATTTAATGTTACGTACCAGTGATAGTGATAGACACTCAGCTTTTGAATTTTGATCATGTTCACCACACATTGCAATTCTAAAATAGAAACAAAATAAATTCCTTTTATTGCATAGTTCAAAATAACATAATTTTGGAACTAGTCAATCAACTCTCTTCGAATGATATGAAAACTTTTCATAATGAACTTAACGAGGTATTTTAAATAAATGTTAGTAAAACCTTTTTTTTCTTATCTTATTTGTCTAATAAAAGACGTAAAAAAATTAAAAAAAATTTTTTTTTTGTTTTATTTGTCATGATTCAAGAAAATCTACATTCTATAAATTTCAATTGAGGCCGGATCAAGTTAACTTTAAACAGAATAGCAACTACATATAATGTGAAACTGAACTAAGGTTTACAACAAACTAAAATTCCTTATACAACAAGATGATTTTTCTTTTAGAAAAAGTCAGATGTCATACAGGCGAATGCGGGTGCGACATGCACTTCTGCCATACATATACATGTTAGTGTTTAATCTCAGATTGAGGTAGCAGTTTTCGTTAAAACTTTCACTAATTCCTTGACAATGATAGAACTCATTTTTTTTCTTGTGGAGCTGTGTAGAAACAGCGGTATTCCAGATAATGCTATTGTCGATGAAAAAAATTAAAGTATGATTTAGAAAGTTATGGATAAGTTTCTAAAAAAGTAGCAGCTTTTATGGAAAATTATTCATGAGTGTTTCAATTCATCTTTAATTCTTTCATCGATGATTGGAGTACTTTAAACGCGATTGTTTCAACACATTTCACCAACAAAGATTCTAATTCAATATGTATCTAGGGACTAATGGAGGTTTTAACGAAAACTTTCTCTTCAATCTGAGATAGGACGCTACACATATACATATATTAGGAAGGAAAAATCTAAACCAGTTTACTTTTGAACGAAGCAAAACAAATTTCTCTTAGTTTTTACTTCCTTCACTTGGATTTAAATCAGACTTGATCTAGTCTCATGTCAGTTGAACTTTATATAATATAGGTTTATCGAACAGCTTGAAGCAAAAAAAATTATTCTTTTTCTTCTATTTAAGATCGTTTAATAGACAAAAATAAAAGATGTAAAAAAGATCTCATATCAACCGAACACTGATGAATATCGATTTGACAAGTTCATATTTTGTTTTCGGCTTCTATACTTTTCAAACTATCTTCAGTTGAGTTTGGCATTAAAGAAGAATAACTGAGAATGGTTATAAGAAAGCGTAATAAATTACATTTTCACTAATGCGCACACATAAGATGTGAACTTGACTGTGGATTAGAAAAAAAAATAAGCACTCCCATTGTCAAGACGTCATATGTAACGTATATTTATATGCAAGGACGTCTCATACTTCCATGAAACCCTATACAAGTGACTCACTTCCGATCCGAAGGTTTTCAACATATAAAGTACATCATATAAAAATATTTATTTTTTATCATGAAAAAATTCAGTCAATCTAAATTCATTAGCAAAAGAGTTGACAAGTAGGAAACTCGTGTACCACCGAGTGCGCTTCCACCTTTAATGATTGAAAATTATTCATTGTCAATCAATAAAATTGCTAGCATTTTATTAATTTTTTACCACATCTATGAGACATACATCCTACAAACCCCACTTCTCGTGAGAGTCAAGCGATATTTTTATAGATACGGAAAGTCACAATAGAACTATGCGATTCTTTAGTGGAAGAAAAATTCATTGGACTTACCTTGTTCTTGCAGGATATTCTTGTTGATAAAATAATTATTCAAGTCTAAGAAATATTAGTCTGAAAATAAATTATAATAGTGAAACAAACGAAAGAATATTTTCTTTCTTGTCAAAGATAACACCATCTAATACATAAAATAATTCAAAACAATAAAATATGGTACATGTTGAACACAATAAAAAACATAGATAAGAAGTCTTCCGTTTATTTCATTCGAGCAGCTCAGTATGTTATTCGAATAATTGGATATACAAAAAAAAATGATGCACGACATTTTGTTAAGAACCACTCATAGTACTTACCTGACAAAGCCTTGAGCAGACTTGGCTTACCTTCAAAAATATTCATGTCCCTTCTGGGAAATTGGAAGTGCTATCAGTCGTAATGTGCGATTTTAGTTTTTTCGTAAATTTTTTCTGGTCGTATTGCTACTCGGAATTTACTTAGATGCTAATGATTCGATTTTAATGGCTCTGCAGCGGCGGCGATTGCTAAGTTTAATATTGAAGTATTTTTTCAAGAATAAGAAATTTCTGTTTCCTTCAATCTCTATTATTAGAAATTTGAATGATGAAAAATAACGGAAAAATGTTCGATCGCATATGTATACATGTCAGCGGCGGCGGCGAAGCGGCTAAACTTGCTTTCTCACAGCTGTAATTGCTGAAAAACTCTTAAACTTAACTATGATTTAGTGGCGGCTGAGCCGTATGGTTTACAACTCTAGATAACTCTACGTATTGCCAAGAGAAAATTGCAGTATTTATATTGCGTACATCGAGATTGCGTTGGTTTTTTTTTGTGACATCATCATATCAATAAGAAAAGAAATCCAAGAAAACTGGGTATAAACTTTGTTTTCCCAGTCTAAAATAAATACTCTTATCTAATGGCGTTTTTACAGATAAACTTTTAAATAATGTTTCTCTTAACATTATTGTTATTTTCCACGGAATCCTCCATGGTATAGATAAAAATATAAAAGACGCATATCAAGAAGGGTGTGGGTGTGGGTATGAATTAAAATTCGATGAGAGTGTAGCTGTTGATGGGTGTGTGGTGCAAATGTATATTATCTTCTTGTCCCACGCGCACAACCCGTCTACTGTTAATAACATTTTGAAAAAATATCTATACATACGCATTTGGTGTAGAATGTTAAATGAGAAATAAACTCTTAACGTCATTCGCAAAGGATCTTAGTTAATTCAAATTATCAATAAGATTTTGATCAATCAGCTAAACATGAAAGAAATGTTAATTAAAGATTAGATTGAGTTAACTTTATTGTGAAACTTTTCTCATTAGTTTTTTTTAAAAGAGGATTTAGTAAAGAATGAATAACATAACTACCATTCAAAACAATCAAGTTGATGTCTCATTAAAACGATAGAAATTTATTTTTTCTAGTTTTAGCACAAAAAAAAAATTTTAGATTTTTTGAGTCATTTTTTTTTAAATACCATTCTATTACATTTCGTATGGGTCTTAAGGCAGTCAAAGAACGGCAATAAAAATAACAGAATTATTTGTTTCTCTCTTGCAATGGCATTACTATGACTCAAAAAAAATAGAATCATTGTTTTCTTTATGACAGAGATGAAGCACACTAATATTTACCTAAAAGAGAGGAACTAATACGCAGTTGAATATTTGCACGAGTATTATTTGATGATTGAAAACTGAATTATATATATATATGTTTTTAGAAGCTGAAGCTCGATGAAAAACTATTACTCAATATGATTGATAGTCCATACAGATATCTAAGAATACTGATGATTTTTCATAGCGTGATTGTTTATGATATGTGATAATTAACATCAAGTTACACACTTTGAAACTATTTGTTGTCTATTGAAAATATAAAATAACAGTATTGCAAAAGTATTCTCATTTTCATTTAGTTCCGCATTGATTTTTCAAACTTGATAGACTTATTTCTCAGCTATGCTTAATATTGATCATATGAAAGTTATACGAGCCTTTACATAGAAAAAAAAAATTATATTGAGACTTACGAAACGGATTCATTCTTGGCTAGCTATCCTACATTGTCTTTAAGAAAAAGAATTCATACGAATAATTTTTGATTTTATCAGATTAATAAGTCTATATGAGATGGATCAGATGTAATGACTAATACTCGATATATATCGACCATTCAATAATAATATTCTGACAAATAGACGGAAGCTATTACGGCATCTTGTTCTCATGACGAAAAACTTGTTAGTAGAGGCCTTTGGGGCTGAAATGTGGAACTGACATGTTCTCCAGTCTCATTAACTATTTGACTGTCGCCAACGCATATATGCGTCAAGAGTCTCGTCTTTGCAAGAACTAAAGCAACGATTCATAATGTATGTTTTTTATAAGTATTTGCATAAAAACAAACCTTAGGCACCATGCGCTTCCAAAATCATCATTTTATTAAGGCACGCTATAGAATTGTTTCATAAAAAAGAAAGAAATTTTCTGAAAAATCGTTTCTTCCTTCTCTTATGTCAACAGCTAAAGGATTAAACTATAATACACAATATGTAAAGTGAAAAGACTCTTGTAAACTATAGTTGTTTTGTAGGATAATCATTCATATTCTATGACATGATCTTTTGATATTTTAAACTAGTCTAACCTAAGATCATTGGAATCTATCTCTAAGTGAATTGAATTGTCATATTAAATGTACTTCAATATTTTTATAATATCGATGGGACAAGAAATCTCTAACTGTTCGATTTTTGACTGATTAATATCATAGTTATAGATTACATATTTATGAAATAAGAACCAAAATGATTATAGTGTAAACTATTTATATTGCATATTCTCATTATTATAAGTTTTGGGTATTTGTGAACTCAGTTTATTAGTGATACCTTGGTTATGATGATAAATAAGAATAACAGAAGAAAAATAAATACTAAGAAGAAACAGTTAGCGAACAAGATAACGAATGTAATATCTGATCACCAACACAATGGAACGAACGCGAATATATATATAAGAACAGATTGGGAAAATTCCCTATACAACCTAAGACAACTGAGTGGGAAAATTCCCTATACAACCTAAGACAACTGAGTGGGAAAATTCCAATACATGATGTTGGGAAAATCCTACATGCGAGCTGCGAATATTTCTCACACTTGTGAATATCCCTGAATTTTCCGCCGAAACAATCACTAATGACTTCTCATACATTTTTATGTATTTTTCCTAATTTCGATTTGAAATAGTCTTTTGTTATTTTGGACGAATTTAGATTAAACAAACACTTAGAAATTATAGAACATAAATCTGTTGTTTTACCAACTGAAGAATTCTGATCAGCCAAAGTTAATATAGAATTTGGATATAGATGAATTGTTTTATGAGCTAACCTTGATTTGATATGACCAAATTATCAACAATATCAATCTTAACTTTCTTGTGCATTTTAAATTAATTATTCGAGACAGCAGCAGCGTAGCAACTACAATAATTACTTATGAACAATCCTCTACTTTATTAATAGTCTACAGAGATGGTAGAAGAAAAGAATCGCACAATCCAATTAAAGAATAATGACAAGATTTGCAACATGTCAAGCAATGTAGCTTACATCAAAACTAAGTTGCAGTCCTTAACTCTTCATATTAATGTTCTTCATTTTCAAAGTCCATCCTACGACAATCAAAAAACCAACTCTATAAATGAACAAGTAAAGTGAACATTAACTAGACAAAAGAAAAATCTACTAACCATCAAATCGACATACAAAATCAAAATCATCAATATTCAATTGTTAGACAATATGTTGAATTTCGATCAAACCAGCGTATTTATTTATTGCATAACCTAATAGTTTAAGGACATATGATATTGAGAAATCTGGAAATGAAGGGTGTGGGTGTGTGTGGGTATGGGTGCAGATGTGGGGGTGTGGGTATGGGTGTGGGTGTGGGTGGGTGTGGGTGTCGATGTGAGTGTGAGTCGGTGTTTAGATGTCTTATCCCACACCCCACACCCCACCCACACCCACCTACCCACACCTAGGGGTGTGAATTTATTGTTATTGTTATTAATAACAATAACAAAAAAAGTTATTTGTTATTGATAACAAAAAAATAACAAATAACTTTTTTTTCCGAAAAATCTTAGTTATGCTTTGTTACTATGTAACAGTATACCAATTCTGTTTGCTCATTATTGTCCGATTACTCGATGATGTTACTGGCCTCAATCTCCATTAGATAGCCTATGAAACTGAGAAAAATCCTAAAAAGATCTTTTCGAGTATCTTGCTCACCTATAGGCAAAATTTACTGATCGCTTTACGAGGAACGATTCCTCAATGCTCAATTGTCTTTGACTTGACGCGTTGGTCAAATATAAGCCTTTGCGAGATGAGAAAATGTCTAGAAAGATTGTACAGATCATAACTCGAAAAATGGCACCTAGAATCTCATTTCGCAAAGACTTTTATTTGACCAAAACATCAAGTCAAAGGCAATCAAACATTGAGGAATCGTTCCTCGTAAACCGATTAGTAAATTTTACCTAGGTGAGCAAGATACTTGAAAAGATCTTTTTAGGATTTTTCTCAGTTTCATAGGCTATCTAATGGAGATTGCGATCAGTAACATCATCGAGCAATTGGACAGTAATGAGCAAATAGAACTGGTATACTTTTACTTAGTAACAAAGCATAACTAAGATTTTTCGGAAAAAAAAGTTATTTGTTATTTTTTTGTTATTAATAACAAATAACTTTTTTTGTTATTTGTTATTGATAACAATAACTTTTATTGTTATTGTTATTGTTATTAATAACAAAAAATAACAATAACTTCTCACTCCTATCCACACCCCACACCCCACACCCACACCGACACCCTCTTTCTGTACGCGATGACTGTCCTTCGATTCCTCTCTGCTGGTTCCTACGTCTTCGAAGCATCGTATAATTATGCGTATCATCCTGAAGAGCATACTTACATAAGCTATCGTTAATGATTCACATCATTTTCTCCGATTTACAATATTGTGCCTCAATTCAATCAAGACATTCATAGACCGTCTCGGATGTGGGTGTTTGGTTGTGAGTGTCGTGGGTGTGGGAGTAAGTGTAAATACGGTCGAAACGATGGTTTACATCCTATACTTTCCTCCCACGTCTCGCTTATATCCACACTCACTTCAATTTAATTTCTCATAAGCTGATAGGTATTTGACTCTATCAATATATGCATTACGTAATTGATAGACTCCATGATGAATATATTCGTAACAGTTTCGCATTGATTTGCGATTTCATTTTCTTGCCAAGAAGCAAACGGTAATTCGACAGTATTCGTATCATGCACTTTGATTTCAACACATAGTTTCAGCTTATTTTGGTTTTCAGATCGCAAGATTTTAAATTTTGATCGGTAATTCATATTTTCTAATCCTGTGAGCATCATTATTATTAATTATTTAATTATTGTAGAATCATCGAGGGCGTGAGTGTAACCATAAGTCTCTGCATGGTTCTGCTCTTCATTATAGCCATACTCGAATACCATCACGATAAATTTTTTTTCAACTTGGAAGAAACGACTTTTTAATTCTGCATTTCGTCATCGTGGCGTCTGAAGTATTGGCACAATGAGTCCCGACAGCATGAAAATAATTCATCATTCTGCATTGATGCTGCTTATTGAATAAAGAAAAGAAAAAAGAAATGAATCTCGTCGATTTTTTTGGCGAGTGGCGTTGCATGATGTCAAAAATGTTTGGCAATTACAAATTGAATGACGATTATGCTTCTGTATGTGTTTGGGAAATTTCCCAATTCGTTTCATAACTGGTTTTTTCCTGGGCGGGAGTATAAAAGTATCATACCCATGGAGTTCTTTTTCAATTGTCTGATTAGAAAATCGAAGAATTAAGATTCTCATCTGATCAATCAATAACTGCTATAATAATAAGAAGGTGAGTTGCATGAAAAATGAGTAGCTTTCTTGTACCTATAGATCTGAAAATGTATCTGACATTTCGAACTCGCCGGATTTCTACGATTATTAATATGAAGAGGCTGCAATTTGAAATTAACTAGAAGTTACATTCCAAGAGATCGAAAATTGTCAAGATACTCATTTAATGGTTTGACAGTCAACAACATTAAAATGTTCTAGTTTAGTAGTTTTGTCACGATATCGACTCCAGTTTATACTGCCTGCAGTGAAATCGTAGAGAAAAACTGTTAGTACAATCCTTCTGGAATAAATAAGTGAAACATGATGTTGTTGTTGCTAACCACACTGGAATAGTTTTATTACAACTATTTTGAGATGAATTTCTTTGACGTCTTGTTATTAGATCCTCGAGAATCACAATAAGGAATTAGTCCATATACTATGACGAGACGTTACTACTATACGGTTTGTGATCATGTATGAATAACGTCTATCTTATTTATAATTCTGAGAAGGTAACGTTGTCAAGGTCTTTGCCATAACGTGTAATAGTGTCTAGCTAACGGCTGTCAGTTTGCTATAGTATCCCAGAGTATTTGTTATGGGGACAGATAGTATCGATCTGATCAGTTGATTTTTTTGGATCTAGACCTGGACATTACAGGCTTTAGGTAGACGATCCGAATCTTTACTTCATATAAGTTGACACTTGCTTTAGATCGTATCTCAGATGACCAATAACATATTCCTAGTACTGTTTCTGAAACGCCACTCTATCAAGTGATTTTTAAATACATGTCGATCACGTGTTAAGCTCTTGTTATGAATAGGCAGAACTGAGGTATGCTCCAATTTCTGGAAAACGAAATTGCTGAAAGTTCGGAAACTCGCATCAACTCGATAATTATCTGTCCACACAAACCGAAAGCTTTTACAAATATTGGAAATTTCAAATATTTTAGAAATTTCTGTAAGTTCGTGAATATCGGCAAGTACAGAATTGCGGTAGAAATTTTGAAAATGACATCATTTTGGGAAGTATTGAACAATTCAGAACATAGATTCTTGGAATTTTCGGAATTTTCGGAACTTTCGCAATTTTCTTTTTCGAAAGTCTGAACAGTACTGAACGAACTAATATTTGTGAGGAGATTTGTCTACATAAGGCCTACGCACCGCATTCATCAATCCAATAATAATCATTGCATACACTAACGGTGGGTTCTTAGACAGACAGACTCAAACTTTTAGATTTCTTTTTTATTATGCGTGTCGTATCGGCGATGGACCACTGACACACATGGTTTACTGCTTTGACTCAACTTTTGAGCAATGTTTTCTTTTCTTCCATCGTATATAACCTTTAGTGTTCATATCAATTCTTGACTGGCTCGTTTAAAAGCATCCAATTAGCCTGTGCACCGATAATGTAGAAAGGTATGGAAAATGGTAAGCTTCAGTGGAACTTTTATTTACATAGATCAATGAAAATCCTCTACCATTTTAGGAGGGTTGAATAGCTGAAAAATGAGAAATTTGAAGATTTTTCAACAGAGTTCTGGAATATTTTTCCAAATGGAAGGTTCACCTATCAAGTTCGTTATAGTATTCTGAGTTTTAAAAGTGGAAATAGCATATTTTGAGTTTATTTTATGTTCTTAGATATAATATTATACAATTCTATACACAGTCCCATTAGAAGTAAGAAATCTTCGAGATAACGTACTATTTGAATTTTAAAAATCATAAAACTGTAGTATAGGCGTTGTACGTTGTTATTTTCTGTCACTATAGCAAAAATAATATTTGTTGCAGCAGACTTTGTTAAGAATACATTGAGTTATGTTATATTATAAATAAAAATGTTGAAAACCCTGTGGCTTAATGATTAACTCAATTGGATACATTTACTAAAGTATGCTTCGATAGAAACTATATGTGTATGAACTAGAATTTCTCGAGAACACTGAATAAAAAGAAAAGACTTTTTATGAACTAAGTTTATTGAGGAACAAAAGTTGTTAGTTAAAGATTGAAAATAATTGAATCATGACTCCATTCAATATCAAACTATTCTATCAATGGAATGTATGAAATGATTTAATAATCTCTCTCTGCAAAATCTCAAACTACTAAAAATACGTAATGTTTTCCATTCCATTTCTGTGTCCGATACAAATCGCTTGTAACATTTAAAATAATTTCCGTAGCATGGAAAAATAGAAGCATATGATCAATTTTATCAAGAGAAAACAATATCTATTTTAGATTATTAAGAGAAGAATACTTTTTTATACAGTTTGATTTTTCAAAACTTGAACAAGTATGAGTTTCTTTTAATCGAAGTTGCCTGTCTTTGAATAAATTTGCATCGTTCAGAATTTCATCCCTTTTTTTTTGTTTTTGTGATCAGTTCGTATAGATTATCGTTGTATTTTTATTGTTGTATGAAAAAAGAAAGCTTCAACGATTTGTTTTTCAGATTTGAAATTATGTCGTCGGATAATAGATATGTTGTAATCATTGGCGAAACTGGAAGCGGTAAATTTTCCCGTGAAGTTTTCTCACATAATCGTCGATCTTTTTACTTTCTTAGGTAAAAGTACTTTAATCAACTATTTAGCCAACTATTTTAAACGTGGTAAACTTCATGATCCAAAAATTGCCATACCTACTCGCTTTCATCCTGCAAATATGACTTTTCCCCATCAAGAACGGTCTGTTGAGAATATAACGACAAGCAAGACTGCCGATTGTAATTGTTACACGTTTGATCTAGAAGATACTGCTTTTCATTTTATCGACACGCCTGGTATCAATGATACGGGTGGCCTCATACAAGACAGTCGAAATGTTGAAAAGATCTTTACCTACATTGAACAGCTTCCTGAAATTACAGCACTTATTCTGATTTTAAACGGAGCAGTTTCTCGTGCGACTATAAATATTTGCCACGTCTTATCGACATTTCAACAACGTGTACCCGATATCGTGTACAACAATATGATTATAATTTTAACCAATTGTCAAATACACACTGTTAACTTTCGTCCTAGTGATCTTGGCCTTCCCATCGGATGTCCTGTTTTTCACATGCAAAATTCAGCTTTTTCGTCAGACTCCCGAACTTGGTCACAGAAGACACGAAATATAATGGAATTGGACTTTAAAAAATCGATGGATACAATTAGTCAACTTATTCTCAAGTTTCTGGAACTCAAACCTCAGTCAACAGCTGATTTTAAAGATATGGACACTGTTCGTAATACCATCAAACGTGAATTGCATGATGCACGCATGATGTTAATGGAATTGCAGCACCTTGAAGATGAACTTGTTGGATATGAATTGTCGGCAGAAATTCACAGTCTGAACGTGGAAAAGTTTCGAAATTTCGTTCATTGCAAGGTTGTAAGACGATATGAGCGAGTTCCTACTGAATATTACTCGACTACTTGTAGTCGTTGTAATACCGTATGCCATGAAAGATGTCAACTCAACGAAGTGCCAAGAACTGGTAGTACAACATTTCTACGCTGTCATGCAATGACACTTGGGATATGCCGAAAGTGTAAATGTGTTGCAACAAGTCACTATCATGATCGATCTGTGCTACAATTAGTCGAACGCACCGTTCAGGATGTCGTATCTACTCTTGAAGAACGCTATAGAGAAGCTAAAGCAGGAAAAATAAAGGCCAATTCTGAATGCAACAGTATTCAAGAAGCAAAAAAACTGATCGAATCTGAATTCACGAGTCAGTATAACAAAGTGAAGAAAAGTGTAGAACGACTGCGTCAAAAATGCTCCAATGTCAATGTGTCGGCTGAGTTATACGATTTTATAGTTTGCTTGAAGAACGATATTGGTACGCTTAAAACGTCATCTGTCATCGAAAAAAGTAATGCTTTCATTGCCGCTCTTGAACAGCTATGCAAGGATATGGAAAATACCGAGATACCTACTCTCGTTAATAAAGGAAACCAGCAACCACTACCATCAGCTCTTCCTGCCCGCAAGTTCAAGCTAGAAGCCAGGCGTAAAACCTTGATACCACAAACGTCGAACACTTCAGCTAATTACAGAACTTCACTTGCTGCTTCACAATCAATCGAGTTATTGCGACAAGGAAACACTGAAGTTACTGCAACTTTGAACAATATATCGGCTTTTTCTATACCTGAGAACAGACAGTCTTTGATCTTGCAGCAAGCTGAAGACAGAGTAGGTGATGATGCATTTTTTAATGCAGAAGAAAATTTCATTCAAGTCAATAACTCAGATAAGCAGATTGTTCTAAATAGACTTAATTCTAGTCCCGAAAATCAGATTAGGAGAACAGTCCACGACATTGGTGTTTCTACCGAAGAAGCAGTTGAAAATTTTGCAGCATTGACTCTGGACGCGCTGATCAAGGCGAGTAAACGAACTCAAAGTAAAGAGATTAGAAAAGAACTTGACAATCGTTGCCGCGGTAAATCATTTGGATTTCTGTCGAATAATCAACATCTTCAAATATGTATGTATTTTGCTGAACTTCGACGGAATGACTTACGACAATTGATACGTATGCGAGATCAGCTTTCGGAGGAAATTCAAGAAGCAACTTCGTATGATCCGTTCGATATTGAGAAAGCAGACGAAGCCAACCTTATGAAATTGGCTGCTCTTAATCTTTTAATATTTTCTGAATCTAGAGAAAGTTCTGTTTAATTTTTTTCAAGCCTCAACTGCTTTTATTAACATAATATTTTTCATAATATATCGAAGTATATTGATCATTGAGATTTTCTAGAATCCTATTGAAAATATTTTTACTTTTAAAATGCCTTCTAGATAATATACAAAGCTTGAGAAATCTGCTGTTTTTCGCTAAATCCATCGAATTGCGATCAATTTTCACAATTGCATATTCGTTAACTTTATGCTCGAGTCATCGTTACACGACTGTCTTGCTCTATAGTGTAGTATCATGTCAAGTATTAAAAAAACTTTCACAACCATTAAAGAAGCGGTCATTGGAACTCAAAAGCATCATCAATCTTTGTCTTCAGATGAAACATCTTCGACTATACCTCAACAACAGGAATGTCTCGATACCAGTGGCTTAGCAAAGATCTTACTTATTGGTGAGACTGGGGCCGGCAAATCTACATTCATAAATTATTTGACCAATTACTTTCGCCAAGGCAGTTTACAAAATATCAAAGTATCCATACCGTCTAAATATCGTCCCGACGTTACTGAAGCATTTGCCCATTGTGAGCATGACATTCAAAACACTACTCAATCAAAGACAGATGCATGCAATCAGTATATGTTCGCCTTTAATGGAAAACAATACTTGTTTCTCGATACGCCTGGTCTCTCGGACACACGAGGTGCTACACAAGATGACAAAAATATTGTCAAAATCATCGATTCAGTTGAGAATCTTGGTGGTCTCACTGCCGTGATTATCGTCGTTAATGGAGCAGTGAGTAGACTGACAATCAATCTTCGGAACGTCATTGCACGACTGCGTGGCAATCTACCTGACATCATTATGAACAATGTCATTCTCATATTAACTAACTCCACTCGACATGCAGCAAACTTCAACCTACATGCCCTAAAACTGAACGGAAATGTTTATCCATATTATATGCAAAATTCTGCATTCTCACAAGATCCATCTACGTGGACTTCGTCCGCTCACGAAGCTCTCCAGTGCGATTGGGATCAAGCAATGGACGAAATCAAAGCTATGATAGAGACTATCGATACATTCAAAACGAAATCAGTTGTTGCATTCAAACAGATGAAAGACATTCGAAATGAGATTAAAACACAAATGCACACTGCACGCTTGGAAGTTAGCAAAATCCAAAAAATGCAGGATGAAATTGAAGCTTTTGAAGTTGTCTTGAAACAATCGAATGATGATCTTGTTACCTACAAAGAGTACTCAAAAGAACGTGAAGTAGAAAAGATTGAAATCGTTGATGCTCCGTTTCATAGTACACTTTGTCAAAATTGTAATTATGTATGTCATTCAAGATGTAAATTAGACGAAACAACTACCGTTGGATCTCAGATCTTTCAACGTTGTTGGGCAATATCTAATGGGAATTGTCGACAGTGCACGCATAAATGCTCCTATACCTCTCATTATCATGCGAAGAAAACAGTGAAAACAAGTAAACAAAAATTACAAGATGTTATTGCAGAAATCAAAGCTAAGTATGATCAAGCCGCACAAAATAAATCGGATTATCAAAAGAAAATTACATCAACAGCTGATGCCAAGAAGATGTTAGAAAATGCATTATTACAAAAGAATGAAGAAATCAAACAACTATGCATTCAATTACGTCAACTATGTTCAGGCTTCAATATTGCTCATGAGTTACACGCGTTCATTGATCAACTCGAAGTAGAGGCGGCAATACTAAAAAACATAGAAGCAAAACAACAAGCGAATGCATTTATTCGCAGTTTGAAAGAGTTCTGTGATATGATCGAAAAAGACCAAGATGTTAGTCAAAATCAATCGACCAAAATGAATATTATGGATACCGAACGTCCCGTTCAAAGTCAAGCTCGTTTACCTAAAACTTTGTCCGCAAATACTATGACATCGACACAGCAACTATATGGCAGTGCAAATCCTCACTTCGAATCTCCTGCAGACTCCAACTCATATGCAAACAATGATGTGCTTCAAGCGCTTCGTGCCATAAGAGAAAAAAAGAAAAAAGTACCACGCAAGAAACTAGCATCTAACAATGAAAGTGAAACCGATGAAAAAGAAGAAGATGAAAAGAACAATGGTGTGACGAGTGAAGATAGTAACCAAGAAGAAAGCGATGAAAAGAGTAAAAAACATCAGAAAAAAACCAAGAAACAATCTGCATCAAACCTTGCAACAACTGTTACGAATGATCCTGACCAGTTCAAAACGATGACTATTGACGAACTTCTTACTCACTATCGGGCATGCACTGAGCTACGAATGACCAACTTCATCGTCCACGAAATGATGCAACGAGCGAGTGGAAAGTCAGTTGGTCCTTTGAACTCTCCTGAACGTATTGTGGAATTCACGGCAAGCTCTCACAAATATTGTGCTCTCAGAGCACATGAATTACGTCAAGAGTATGATAGATTAAAATCACGTATCGCAGTGATAACTGAGCCAGATATACTAAAAATTGATCAGGTTCCGCAAACAGTCCTGTTCGATATCGCTGCAGTCCACATTCTTCTTCAACGTGCCACTTCGGAAGGCCACCCGCCACCACCAGCAACACATAATAGTTATAATTATAACTCACAGCCTTCACCATCTATCAATATTCCTTATCATCATACCGAATTTCCAAACCATGTTCAAAACCATGATTTTAGCATGCCAAAGCCACCACAGTCAAGAGCTGTATACAATTCACAGTTCCAACAATCAACGCATTCTTTTGCATCATCACAACGGCCACAATATCATCCATACAAGTACAATGAAGGACAGAACGTGCCAACATACACGAGCGAACCTCCGCCGTATGACTACCAAAATGGTCCTACGAACCAGTTCTCTCACCAACACCAACACCGACATCAACAACAGCAATCCACCCAATATGTGCAAGATCCTACACTTGTTCCATCATCCGCATCTTCATTTAACCTCCAAACAACATTTGGTAATATGCATCTATCAGCTGACCATCCTGATAATGTCATACCGACAAATAATCATTGTTCACTGAATACGGTAAATAATACTTATTCATTATCGTCTAGCGGTAGTGGTGTTTCCACATCCGAAAAAGTCATGAATGATGGCAGCAACGACGAAATTCGAAAGATGAATAATACCCACTTGCTTGCAGCCTACAGAGATGCATATAATAAGCGAAATCACGCGACGAGTAACATTGTATATAACGAATTGAAGAGTCGTTGCTACGGTGATCATCCGTTGTTGTTGCAGGAAAAACGAGCACTTTTTGACTCAATCTCTAAAACATATCAAGATCAATCGCTTATCGAACTGACTCAGTTGCAGAGAAGTGTTCATAGAAAAATACAAGATTGTTTGATGAATGACGATGCTACACATATCAATGATGTACCAAGCGAGTACATTGTTGAAGCTGCTGCGTTAACTCGTCTGATTGCGGCCGCCAGTTCCCATGCCAATTCAACGTATTCAAGTTAATTTAGTCTATTTTTGAATTGAAATTCTTCTCTTCATGTTTTTAAGAGTTTATATGTTTAATATAAAATTTTAAAAAATGGTATTCGTTTCAATGTCTAATGTGTGTGAGGTATGAGTGTGGGTGTAGGTGTTGGTGGGTGAGTATGGGCGTCGGTGTGTATATTTTCTTAACACATACCATACTCAAATTCACTCACTTATACCCTGGCTTGCTTGAGTCTTATATATACTGTTTCTCACATCCCACTTTTGCAAGAGACATTTCAAGCATATTTTACTTTGCTGTTTAATTTATTACTCAGTATTTTGCTCATTTGAGTTATTTTCTAGGCAGAATATAATATAGTGAGTCTGAGAGAACAAAAGCAAAGAATTATTTATTGGCAATATGGTATCTTGTCGAGTTTTGACACAATATAGACTAGTTTTTTGATGAGCCATGATGTTTACTGAAGAAAGATAAAAGATAACAAGATAGCAGAGTAATGAATAATGGTTGTTCTAATATGAGGAAAGATTTATCGTTTTCGCTAGATTCTACGAAATAATCGAGCTTTTCAACAAATTACTAAAGAAAAAGACAATGATCATTCCACACGTTCAGAACTTTTGTTATGAAACCACAACGAAATGAGGCAGTGTGACAATCATAAGTTAGCCTCATTTTCAAAAGTTTCAGCAAAACTATTTTTCTCATAGATTAAACTTCCCATTGAAATATATTATTTCCATATATCATGCATTCACACAGAGCTTATCCATTGCTGGTTGAGGAAAAGTTCTTTTTTTTTAGTGATGCTATGAAGTATCCGAGAATGTGGGTCTGGATGTTGATAAACAGAAGACCTGCATTGTTACTCTTATCCACAGTCATTCATATCCACACCCTTTTTTGTATTATAGACGAAACCTTTCCCAGATCAGACCTCGTTAGGTTGAGGTATGAGAGAAAATGAGATCATTACTTTCTTCTTTTTAACCATACTGGGATTCACACTATGTCGAATAATCAGAATTGAAATTATATTGATCTTTCAGACTGCACTTTGAATATTATCGACTCACAATTGATCAGAGGTCCACAATCTTTTGCTTCAATTCTTTTAGATGCGAAGTCTTCAATTTATTAGAATAAGGGTGTGAGTGTATGGGGTGGTGGTGTGGGTATCGGTGTGGGTGGTGTGGGGGTGGGTGTAGGTGTAGGTGTGTGGGTGGGTGTGGCTATGGATGTGTGTGTATGCCTGTGCTGGTATGTATGCGTGTGAGTGTCGGTGAGTGTGGCTGTGGATGTGGATGTGGATATGGATGTGCCTGTGCTGGTATGTATGCGTGTGGGTGTGAGTTTTACTCTTCATCTCACTAACACCCACCCATACTCACACCCACGCCCACGCCCACACTCACCCACACCCACCCACATCCACACACCCACACCCTCTAGAAAGTGTTACGTAACGAAAAAAAGAAACCAATTTTTTTTTATTAGTCTGCTGTACTCAAAGTAATCGATAGTTTGAAATTTCATTTTTTTCTTTGATTAATAATCCAGGAGCAGTGTATTTATGTATATGTCGTCTCGAAGTTGTAACTTCGACAGTAAATTTTGTTGAAGGCAGACTTCAATAATAAATTTTTGTCGAAACCATTTGCAACATGTAACTGAATAGCTTTCATCGAGAGGTGAACATCTTTGTAGCGATTTTTTGATAGAAGACATGGTGTTGATGGCATTACACTTTATTTGATTTCTTCTTATCATGAATCGCCTTGCTTGCATACAAAGCACATGCTTATGTACACAGCTGGTGGAGCGATGTCATAATATTTCAAGGACAAGAAATACAAAGTAATGACGAACTATAAAATGAAGAGAAACAAGGAATAATAGATAAGCTCAAATGGGAGCGTTAAAATTATCATCTTGGATAATACATAGAAACTTTTCTTTTCAGCTAAACAATATTCATAACTATGTTTATAAACACTCATTTTAAAAAATGTACAAATCATTTAGAAATAAGCCATTTTGTTTTATTAACCTCTTTGAGCTTCCTACTTATTTGGAATGCTAAAAATGTTTGACTACAGTCTAAAATGTCCCCAATATTTCGTCCTTGGAAAAGATGTCCTCCGTCGAAATGTCCTTGCAAAATGTTCCCTTACTATAAAATGGACATTTTGAGAATGAAAAACATTTTTTCGAAAGACAAAATATCGCGGACATTTTTCCAGGAACACTTTAGACTGTTACCAAAAATCGACTCATCCGTGAAGAAGTGTCAAGTATTTCACATATCAACTCAAATAAATAAAATATAGATGAGAGTCGATGTTCTCATCATTCTCGAGTTTTATTGCTAATTATATTCGATTGTAATTAAGCTTATGTATGTAAAGCTAATTATGAAATGCGCAATGAAAGCCAAATATAATTAAAATAAGGAAATTATTGACCATGGATAACTTCGATAAATGTAAAAGATATGGGTAAATAGATGAACAATATAGTATACTCAAATATTTCTATGTCGAAGTGAAGCGCACACATCATCACAAGTATACATCTGCAATATGAGTGCTACACACATACAATCACCTATAGTTCTACAAATACAAAAACTTAGCAATACGAGACCCGAAGTGATTTCATCAACGACAATAAACAACTTATGTGAAACCACATGTTCTACAGCAATACCAACTCTAACAACAACCAGTAGCATGACAAAGTAGACACAATGATTTCGTTGTAGAATTGTTGTATATATATATAACTATTGTTATAGATATTGTTTAGCTGAAAAGAAGAGTTTCAATGTGCGATTCAAGACGACGATGTTCAGCCTTCTTGATAAAAGATATTTAATTAGCTGTTGCAAAATAACTTCGACAAAATTTTTTGTATCGAAGTTGTAGCTTCGGCAAGTAGTGCACCATCGGCACGACATATATATTTTGTATCATAATTAGAAACTAAGAGACAAATGAAAAGAAAAGGTCAAGCAATGGAATTTCTTATAGCTCAAGAGAGTTAGCAAAAAGAAAGAGAAGAAGATAAATTTTAGACATGAAATATCGTCTTGCTTGTACTTCTCCCATTACTTCTTAGATGTTCTTTTATATACAGTAGTTAGGTTTTACATGAAATTGATAGTTTTAACTTAATAATTCATTTACTATTTCGTTGCATGGTTAATCTTATCTATTAAGTAATGAATGGATATTATATTTCTATATTCATGTATTTGTCGTTCTTTTTATATTTAACAATTGACTTTTAAGCAAATACATCAGACATTGATATTAATTAAAAAAAGTGTTTTTGAGCAAACAGTTATTAAATTATTCCTGTAGCATCTGAGAAACTCGTGGATATTTTTTACTAGCATCATATTTTTTCTGTTTCTAATAGTTCATTGAGGAAATAAAAAGCATCATATTTTTATAATACTAAGGACTCCATACAATAGTGGAGTCAAGTGAAGTCATGGAATCTGCCGTTTCTCCCTTGCCAGCAAACCAATAAAAAGGAAGTTAATTGTAAAAAAAATATTCAAACTTGTTTGTGCAGTACAACTAGAGAAGAACGACACTCTCTGTCTCATGTTGTCATTCTGCAGTAGTACCCAAAGCTATAGTATAGCGAAAAAAAATTAATAACAAATGCTATGATATATCGATAGTTTGTTTATTAATATAATTACAATATGGGTTCTTTTCCATCTTCAAATACATTCTATATTGATACTAGATGCTAACAAGCAAAAAAATGTACACATTATTTTCTAACTTACTCCTGAATTTTGTACAAGACAAAATAACACACTTTCATGACCTCAGTCGTACCTTTGATTGATTACTAAATCACGTTTTAATTGATCTTATAGTAAAATAAACAGTTGATGCTGTCATGTTATCGACAATAACTTAAAGCCTGACGTATCAGACGTTTACATTATTCGATAAAAGAATGGTTTGTTGAAGTTTCTCAACAAAATAAACAATCGAAAGATTCATAATCTTAGTTCTTTTTTTTAGTTTTTACAAAAGAATTTTCTAATTTTTATTAAATTATAGACTGACAATGCAGTCAGTCACAAACGAAATTCCGATGATAAATCTCATATATACGATTCTTTGGATGGAGCGCATTCCACCCGACTCTTTGTATGATTAATGATTAAAAAGTGATTCTAAAAAATATGCCCCATTGACGTGACTATTTATTCATTTATATATTAAATAAACAATGTATTTCAGTCGATAAAATTTATCTGTTATCGCCATTTCTCAAGCTCTTTTAGGTCTGTCGACTACGGATGATTCACTTTTAAGAAATGTCATTTTTTTCGTTTATAAACTTGTTTCGTTCTCTTAGCAGATTCTCATCTATATGTCATTCAAAAGACAATTTAGTGAATGATGAAATTTAAAAGTCGATGGCTTCAGTTTTATTATTTTCTTCTTTCTTCCCTTATCGCTTTTAAATACTTGCACGTAAAAACAAATTTTCTATCAGCCTCCTTCATCATTGTGACTAATCGAAATATGCAAAAGCTCAAGAATGAAACAAATTTGTATATAATAACAATACAAAAAATAATAATGATTATTTTTTCATTTCAGATTCATAAACGATGAAATTATTTCTTAGAGCATTTGTAGTTTTTATTCTCTTGTTTTCAACTGTATCGTAAGTTGACTGAATATAATTATTCTTTCATTCATCATAATTATTTTCTTTCAGAGGTTTTTTGTTGTCATCATGCAAAAAATGGTCTGAAACATGTCGAACAAGTACTGATTGTTGTCCAATGAAGGGTCATCGTATAGTATGTGCTTCACATCGAAAAATATGTGGCAAGAAAACATGTTGTATTACTGAAGTCGAAGTACAACAGGATAAACAAGCATCTATTATTCGAAATCGTCGTCCTAAATCAAAATGAATTTTGGCAAATATTGCTTGCTGAAGAAGAAAAACAACAATGAGGAACACATATTTTACATCTAAAAAAAAGTCTTTTGATTTGTTTGTCATTATATTTTAACCATTTTTACAAATATAAAAAAAAGTAGATGTGTTATTTTTTTTTTCAATAGCATATTAAGATATGAACAAACCTCTAAATCCACACACTCAAAAATTTCAAAATCACAGAGAACTTGATTTATTTAAGATAAGATGGAACATAAATGATCATCATCACAAAGAGATACGATGGATGTGTACCTGAAACAAGTTAAACATTTATCTTTTCTGTACTGAGAGTTTTTTTTTATTTTGTGCCGCTAGCTCGACATTCTTTCTCCATATCTAACGGCAATTTGTCTTGATACAATCGACTGAAGGTCGCCACCGGACACATTGTACTTGGACATCCTGTAAATATGCGTAATAAGAAAAGTCATTATCTTTCTCAGTTGTTACCGGGTAGTTGAATGAGCTGAGTCGTTCGACCGTCAGTTGTGTTCAAATATTCAAGTTGAATGGCATATGAATTGTCATCTAAAAAAAACGCGTTTGATATTTAACACAAGTATACCGGTTGTTTCCTTTGTTTTTTTGCTTTGCTTTAGAGGTAAAGATAGAGAATCAATACATGGCTTTCAATTATAGCATGCCTATTTTCTTTTGATATACCTTGCTGGTAGAGATCGAAAAAGAGTGCACTGGCATAGGCAGGCAGATGAGGATAATTGACGCCGAGAAACGCGAGAACAGGAGATATGGTTGTACTATGCTATAATACGCATAAAAACTCAGTCAATTGTTTTTTGTATTCAAATCCTTACACCCGAATAGATTTTGGCTTTGCGTCCTGTTGAATTTTTTGACATCAAATTTTCCATATTGTTCATTACGTCGCGCACAAATGGACCTATACAATAATTTTTCAATTTCGACAAGAAAGAAATAGACTTC
The DNA here is from genome assembly GCA_905250075.1 of Rotaria sp. Silwood1. Classification (NCBI taxonomy): domain Eukaryota; kingdom Metazoa; phylum Rotifera; class Eurotatoria; order Philodinida; family Philodinidae; genus Rotaria; species Rotaria sp. Silwood1. Next base: position 10,838 of record CAJNOP010000654.1, on the reverse strand, counting down.
AGAAGCTTACCACCACGTAGACGATTGGCTTCGGGCAAATAGTAAGCATGATACTCGAACAAATTGAGTATTTGACGAAGTTCATTAAGAATAGGCGGGGTGACCCATGAAGGAGCCACATTGTACAAGTCCTAGGCGAGAAATATGACTTTTTTTCCAAGACATGAGTTCATACCATGGTCTCCACCTTACCTCGATAATAATCGTATCGGTTATATAAAACGCAACGGATAAATCGGGAACTGATTGACCTGTATTGTTTTCGAGAAATCGAAAGAGATCCTATGAATGGAGCAAAACTAGAATTCTCTATATCGAAAAATAATTTAAACTCACTCGAAACTGATTGTTGATACTTTGAATTCGTTCACTATCAACACTCGCAAGCACCAACTCATCGTATCGGGCACAATTGCTGACACCCATTAACTAGAACAATACGCCATTGTCTAATCATCTTTCAAAGAAAACTACAGACGTGATCGTTATATGTAGGCACAGTATGCACAGGAATGGGCTGCCACGGAAGAGCCTCTGGCCAAACATCTGATGTCATCCAATGTTGTGTCAATTTGTTGTTCTCCGAAGAAGGATAGAGACCGACAAGAGTTGAATAGGCCGACATGAGTGTGCGATCTAAGTCTGAACTACGAATAGTAATCTGAAGTTCGACAGAGAGAGAGAGAGAAATGCATCAAAAGAAAATAATAATATACTTCTGAAGTGGTATAGGTCGAATTGAGCAGAGTTGAGTAGCGCTCTCGAAAATATTGACCAAGACGAATGTGTTGTAGTTGCCCACGACGTGTCAATTGGCCAAGACCATTAGGCCAGAAAAAAGGATCATTCGGATCCGAGGGATATTGAGCAAATGGTGATCGATCCCCATGGCGAAACAACTATTCTATCGATAAGTACAAGGTAAACCTTAAAACATCTACTTACAATATGAGTGCCTATAAGTTTTTGAGAATGACAGTAATCATGAAGTATGAAGAAAAGAACGAATATCCAGTAGAGCATTGTTCTTGTTTCAAGAGAATTGATAATGGTCGATACAAGAGATAGTGTAAGGATTATGTGTGTATGCGAAAAATGGTTTGAAATAAAAAGAAAAGCAAATAAGTAACAACGATAAGTATGTTACTCGCACATAAATCCATTGAGGATTAGGACACTTTAAACTATTGCTTGCAGTAGTAATCAAGACAAGAACAAACGTGAAGAATAACAATCACATCATTGTTTGATTCTGTTTGTCAAGAACAAAAAATAACGTTTTTTGATCTTTGTAGTGATCTATAAAATACTTAAATATGATTGAGTGATGGATTTATAAATCAAAAATAATGTCAGAAGAAAAAAAAATAAAAATGAGATTGTTTTACGATCGTGGTCTCTCTTCCATTGTGCTTTGATCAGTGTCACATAATGAGATTCAGGCAATGCCAAAATTTGTCAATAAGAAGTAGGGCATACGTAAACAGATGATGAAAACAACAGATGTTTGCACAAATGTTAGGTACAGCTGACAGAAGCAATTATGTGTTTGAGAATCCTTAATTTTCACTACAAACTAGTACAATATTTGTGTTTATTTTTATGATAAACAAGTCCTCACATCGAAAACACCAACTCTCGTTGCTTCTGACAAAAACTTAGTTTGGTCATTTCGGTACCAGTATCGCGAATTCTCGCTACATACCTGTGGGTTATAGTGATTGTTTCTCTCTTTCGACATTAATTATTCTTCTTCTGGACTGATTCTGTTGTAATATGAATAACGTGAAAAATAAACAATCCTTCTAAATGTCTGCAAGATATTTACTCTTTTTTCTCTCTAGTCGAGCTTTGTATTGATAGACTCAACTGAAAATCTTATAAATTGTATAAGAAAAAGAACTTGTTCATAAGGATTTTACATACCTGAATTTTTTGTTTAGTGCCATAAATATCCAGGTGATCCTTTGGCAAAGAACAATTGCGATATAATTCTAAGACTTTCTCTAAATTGCTCAATAATTTAGCATAGTTTTGAAAGATAGTTGCATAAATTCAACTGCTCCTACTGTGTATGTCTTAATCTTTATGTGATGGACATGCATTTTCTCTTATTTCTAATGCTTTTTTTTTAAGGTAGATTAATCTATTCAAGTAATTTTGAAAGCCATTGCAGTAAACGAAAACAACATTTGCGTACATCGCTGCTATACTAACATGATTTGGAATGCACAATTTGATCAAAATTGTCTCAATCAAAGCTATGACAAAGTCTCTTTCTTAGGGATCTACAAAGTGATTCCGACGATTTTTTTTTGTCAAATGCTAGACTAGAGATTTTTGTTTTGACTAAGAATCTGCAAATAATACATTTTTATTGACGATTCTAATAGAAGTCTTCTATTGATGCCATTTCTGATTTAAATAACTGAAATTGCTCAATAACTCCTATAAATTTTTAGATAGGCAAATCAGTACAACATACATAAATTTGGTTCAACAGCAATTTGGCTGTTCTTTTGATTATACATTTTTTTGTCGTTGTTTTCTTATTTCTACTATGAACTTTTAAGTGTTGTCTATATTTCATGACTTTCAGGATGTGTAAAAGGACCAGCAAAAACAAACATGCTCGGGACTCGAAAACTCACCGTATAGGAACATATTTTTTGAAAATACCCGTTAAATCACCAAAAAGAAGACGAATAAATACTGTGTAAATATGCAAGAAAACCTATCACGAGGAATCATGACATTCGACTTGTCGAATCTAAGATCAAATTCAGCAAAAGTATTCGAAATCATTACATATAACATGTCATGTCATTCGAATATGATTGAAATATTTCGTATTTTCACGACGACATGATGAGAATATCTTGTAGAAGATTCTAGATGTTGTCGAAAAACGCCTTCGATATTCGATTATCAAGATTCGATCGAAGAGACATTGTCATGTCCATAATTATTATCAACCCCCCCTAATCAGTAAGATTGATGAAATGATAGACACCAATTTTTGAAATGACAATGCACAATACAACAGAATTACCTATGAAAGCATTACTTTTTTTTTTTTTAATCTTTCCTTACTTTCTCACTCCATTCAATATATCTTGTTGATGTGAAAGAGAAAAAAATTGAATCAATAAAAGAGATCCATGTCGGCAAGGAAGAATCAAACTTTGCAATGTGAAATCGTAGTGGTTTTTCATTGAAGATAAATTTCATGTTTAGATAGATGGCACATCAACAACTAAAATTACTTGAGCAAGGGTATGTGGATGTATATGTGCGACTCCTCTGCAGTTACTGCCACTAAAACATATTCATATCTACACAAAGATGATAAAATCTCAATCAAGTAGACTCTAGAAATAAATATAAAGTTTGTTGTAAGACATCTTCTATTTGGGCAATATGTGAATTTGAAAGCTATCAAATCTATCATTAATTACGGATACAGCTCTGAGTCTCATGATTATGTTGTTAATTAAGATAAAATTCGACTTTTAGAACAGACATAATATCTTATACAATGTTGTGTATAGATATAAAACTTTATTGATATACTATTGTGTACATGAAAAGAATAAAATAAGTCGAGGACTAAGAATAAGTATAAGTTTTAGATGCGGTGACTTTTTGTAGGATGAGGCACTATTTGATTCTAAACACATTATGAATGTTACAGAAACATTAGTTTGGTTTAAACAATCTATGTTGAGTGTGAGCGTAGTTCTTCTCATCATCGACACCCACATTTCCTTCATACCCTACCTTCACCCAGGAGAATGTAAATATGCATGAAGAGAAGATTTACACGCCCATTTTTATTAAAGAAAAATTATTGTTACTAAAAATGTTTTGATTTTTATTTCAAAAGTTCGTTGTACAATGAGTTAGTTAGTATGACAATGAATATTTGAAGCCATGTTTGTCGAAACGGACAAAACCGATCAATAATGAGTAGTGATACTGTTTGATTTGCTTGGCATGTTTGTAGCTAACCAATATATTAGACTGCTCATTTATGCTCTTACCAAGCCTTACATTTTTTGAATACGACAGTTGATAAATGTTCGGTTCGCTTCAATATTATTTTTGCATCACCCACATATGTAATATCAATATTAAGATGTTTGATATGATGATGTAATCTCAAACAGATAGCATTGAAAGTTATCACCTCCATTCTCTTCGAATAATAGCAGCTTATTTGAATTGAACGAAGATATCATACTTATTTGAATAGTGTATCCATTTCGATTTCCAAACTCGTAGCAAACTTACACTATCACTTGAAAAGCAAACGTATTGTTTGAAGATTTGCTGTATTCAGTATTGCTGAAAGATATTTAATTGAGTCAATAGGTCATATCTGATCGATCATGAGTGTACGGTCTATCACATTTTGGAATCGATAACTCGTTTTTGTATTAATCTAACAACAAATATTGTGTAATCTTTAAGAAAATTGAAAAATAAAATATAAAACTATTCTATGTTAAAGTATCAGACACATAGTACAGATCGTTTTCCTACAAAATCAAGAAGTCTTTTCAAATAACTTTATATTGAAATGAAATTAATTTTTTTTTTAAGTAGCTTAAATTAGCTTTGAAACTTTAGAAGCTTTGTCTTAAACAATATGATAGAATAAATGATTCATAATATTAGAAAGAAATGTTTTGTATTAATTGTGTTTTTTTCTCAAAATCGAGTTTTCCTCGAACATATACTGTATCCTATTTATTTCTCTGAGATAGTGAGAAAGATCGAAGAAACATTGTTTCAACGATAATGCACCTGTAAAAATAATTTTATAGGATAATTAAAAAACAATCGATTACTTGTAAAGAACAATGTCTAATCAATCATTGTCTATTTTTTAATAAAAGCTACATTATGTAATCAAATTTATTAGTAGTCACCGGTATTCGATTAAAATGTTTCATTTATCACTTTTTTAGTATTTTATTACTTTGAATCAAATATAATAATGATTATTTAATTATATTATTACATAGTTGAACTCTGTTTTGGATCGATAGACTTTTAAAGCAATTCGAAAAATATTACTGCTCTCATTCTAGCAGATCTAGTAAAACATTACATAGTCAAACAAAGCAAACAACTTTAGAATGCTTTCGTACATTTCCCATCTTATCAAAGTGGAACAGTATATAATGAAACTAATTCATAGTTTACATAAAAGAGAGTCAATACGAACGTAATCGAATGAATCCATCAAATATGAAAGTGGAAAAGAAATAATTGAATTTGATAAGGTGTTTCAATTTCATGCGAAATCGTAAGTGAAATAACATTTTTACGATTAATAATGCATACCATGAGAGGTAGATCAGATTTTAAGATATAACAAAAGCTCAGTTCATAGCAAATGCAGGCATTTGCAATGGAAGAGTCATTTGTACACACACAGTGAATTGAAAAAAACAATTGTCTCTGCATCAAGTTCATCGAATATTCGATGAACAAGCTCAATGCGTAATATTTAAAGATAAGATTCCTTTTTAGTAGACATGAGCCGACGTACGTATAATGTGATTAACAATGTGTCGTATCTAAGTATATAAAATTAAAAAAAAACAGCAAATGCACGCGTATCTATTCATCGAAATCTCGAGAAAAGAAATGTAACAGTAAGTCGCAAACTCACATTCCGAATATATTGACCTACGTTTGAAATTATAAGAAAAATAATAGATTCAAAGTGAGTATGATTGAAAGAACATTTATTTGATTTTGCTGATTTAATCAATTTCGTAGAATATTGTGTAAGATTATTCATTTTTATAGCAGAAGAAAAAAATCGTTGAGTAATCTGATAAATATAAAATAAACAGTAGAGAATTTTCGATCGAAGAATTTGACAGCTAAATCTATTTCAAGAGAATTCGCGTAAATACAAGAATATTGAAATGAAAAATCAATGATCCGTTTCATCTATTGAAATTCAGAAAAACTTCAGTATCAATAAAATACTCAAATTGAACACTTGGTTTCGTCCAGATGATGATGATTAATACTCATAATCAATGACGTGAAAAGTAGTAGATTATATTTCAAATAATAATAATGAAAAATAAATCTTAGAAAAAAAAAATACCACAAAAATGAATGCGCATTGGATAACTATTTGGCTAGATCAAAGATCTTGTCTATCTATCATCGGTAGTAGCAGCACAATTCATATTGTTTTATACAAAATTAAAACCGAAAAATAAAATGAAATACACAAAAATTACAGGGATTTGCAAGCTTTATATAATCACTCAAATCAAATTCATATATAAAACAAAATTGCAGACATTGATGTTTAGGTAATGATTTTATTATTAACTCATTATGAGATAAATGTGGGTAAAAATTAAGATGTGACAAACAAACATCCACACTCGTAATAGACGTATGCAATGGTCTCATAGATTCTTATCAATATATTTCTATCAAAAGTTTATTCGGATAATAATTATGTTTAATAGAAAAGAATTACATTTGAAAATTTTAATCTAATGAATCGAGTTCGATTCCAAGTTCTTCTGAAATTCGTCCAATATTCCATTCCATCTCCCATATTTTATAACTCCCGGAATTCAAACATTTTCTGTAGATAATTAATGCTTGCTTGTAATAATCAAGTGCCAATGTAGGTTGATGAAGTTTTTCATAAATCTCACCTATGTTCGATAAACTATTGCCAATGTCCACATGATCTGGTGGTAGAACTTTAAGACGCATTAAAAAATAATTCTGTTCATATATAAGAGACAATTCATGTTGATCTCTCATATTTTGTAGTTGTAAAAACCATTGAAATACGTTTGTAATGGAAAGATCTTTTAAAGATAAACTAGATTCTACAATCAATAACCACCTTTCCAAATATTCAATAGCTAGATCGAGTTGAAATTTTCTATTAAAGTTGGCAACAATCCAAGATAGGCAAACAGCAATTTGAATATGATCATTGGGATAATGTTCTTCGAATACGATTAACGCTTGTTGATAGAAATCAAGAGATTCATCATATTTTCTTTGCTCAAACAAGGTATTACCAATATTCTTGAGACTAGTAGCAATTTTCAAATGATCAATTGGCGACTTACTTTTGAGAAATATCAATGCTTGTTGTTGAAAGTCAAGAGCTTCATCATATTTTCTTTGTTGTTTTAAAGCAAGAGCTATGTTGTTCAGACAAATAGCAATACTTGAATGATTAGAAGAATCTTTCTTATAAAATTCCAATGCTCGATTATAAAAATTGAACGCTTCATCATATTCTTCTTGACCACTCAATATATTACCAATGGTATTCAGACAACAAGCAAGATTTGTATAATCCAATGGATAATATTGTTCATAAATTGTCAATGCTCGTTGACAGAAATCGAGAGCTTCATCATATTTTTCTTGTAAATATAGTGTATTACCGATATATTGTAGACTTTTAGCAATGTCAACATGACCAGATGAACAGCAGTTTTCAAGAATCGTTAAAGCTTGTTGATAATAGTTGAGTGCTAAATTGTATTCTTTTTGATCAAATCGAATATGACCAATCCGATTCAAGCTATCCGCAATACTTTCATGACAAGTAGAATAGTTTTCTTCTCGAATTTTCAATGCTCTCTGTTCAAACTCAATGGCTTCATTGTACTTTTCTTGATCTTGTAGAACATTGGCAATGTTTATCAGAATATTAGCAATATCAATATGATTAGTTGCATCAAAATTTTCTCGAACTGTTAGTCCTTGTTGATAGAAATTAAGTGCTTCATCATATTTGTTTTGCCCATAAAGAGCTAATCCAATATTATTAAGAACAGTAGCAATGCCAGAATAACCAAATGGATCGAATTTCTCTCGAATAGCTAATGATCGTTGATAGAAATTAGTAGCTTCATCATATTTATATTGGCTATATAAAACATTACCAATAGAGTTCAAGCTCTCTGCAATATCGACATGAGTAAATTCATCATGTTTTTCTTGAATAGTCAAGGCTTTTTCATGAAACTGAAGAGCTTCATCGTATTTCTTTTGTTTATATAGAGTGTTACCAATAAAGTTAAGAGTTCGAGAAGTTTCGATGTGTCCATCAGAATATACGTTTTCTTGTATTAAAAGTGCTCGTTGATAATAGTTATTTGCTGCATCATACTTTCTTTCCTCATACAGAATATGACCAATACGATTGATAGTATCAACGATGATGACATTGTCTGATGAAAAATATTTTTCTTGAATTTCTAATGCTTTTTGATGATATTCAATTGCTTTGTCAAATTTTTTTTGTTGACGAAATGTTGTGCCAATATAAATGAGAGTTCTAGCAATGTCTACATGACCATTCGGATAATATTTTTCTTGTATTTCTAGTGCATGTTCATAAGATTTTAAGGCTTCATCATGTTTTTTCTGTTGAATGAAACCATGGCCAATGTTATTGAAAGTATTGGCTATTTCATACTGACAAAATGAACAATATTTTTCTTGTAATTCTAGTGCTCTTTGATAATAATTAAAAGCTTCATCATAATTTTGTTGTTTGCATAATATATTCCCAATATTGTTCATAAGAGAAGTAATGCTAAGATAATCAGATGGACATTGTTTTTCGACAATTGCTAGTGCTCGTCGATGAAAATCAACAGCTTCATTATACTTACGTTGCTTATCTACGATGTTAGCCATATTATTTAGGCTAAAGGCCATTGAGACATCTTCTGAAGGAAAATAGCTCTCTTGCATTGTTAGCGCTTGTTTACTAAAGTATAAAGCTTCATCATATTTTGATTGAGAAAATAGTGTACTGCTTATATGATTGAGAGTCTCAGCTATGTTTGCATAATAAGATGGATAATATTTCTCTTGAAGTGATAGTGCTCGTCGATGAAAATCCAGAGCTTGATCATACTTTCCTTCTTCTCTGTGTAGATAGCCGATATTGTTTAGAGTACAAATAATGTGAACATGACCAGGAAAATAATATTTCTGTGCAATTTCTAGCGTTTGTTCATAGAATGTCAAAGCTTCATTATATTTTCCTAGTCTATAATGAGCATTTCCTATTAGACAAAGACTATAAGCTATATCGACATGCCCAGATGGATAATACACTTGCAGCATTGCCAATGCTTGTTCATGCATTTTCAGAGCTTCATCATGCTTGCCTTCGTGATAAAAAATGTAACCAATGTGATTCAGAGTAGAGGCAATATATACATGACCATTTGGATAATAACTTGCATAGATTGACATCGCTCGTTCACAGAAATCAAGAGCGTCATTGTACTTTCTTTGATATGTAAGTATTTGACCAATATGCATAAGAGTAATAGCGATATCGATATGAGGAGATTGGTAATATTCTTCAAACATCTCTAGTGCTTGCTGATAAAAGATCAGTGCTTCATCATACTTGACTTTCTGAAAGAGAATTTTGCCTAAGCTACGAAAACTAGCAGCAATAAACACATGACCATCCAAGTGAGTCTCTTTCTGTTGTAACCCATCGGTTTTCTGTAAATTTCGACACATTTTTTGTAACTGAGTCATGCGCGATTGTTCTTCAACAGGTTTCATGCTGTTTTCCACATGTTTTGAGCGAAACCAACGAACAATTCTTAGTAAATATCTACTCAAAAACCATCTAGAATTCGATTGAAATAGTTCGCCTAAATTCAATAAAAGTGACCAGATTGAAACACGTACACGACTTAGCAAACTACTGTATTGATAATTCTGTGTACACGATGTATCAAACTTAGTAGAAGAATAATATTCTTTTCGCATTGACAATGCTTGTTCATAATAATCAAGAGCTTCTTCATATTTTCCTTCTAGATAAAGAATTTCACCAATATTAAAGATTATATCAGCTGAATTCTTAATCCTTGTTGGTTTCAGATTTTTTATCCGTTCATAAGCATGTTCAAAATATTTCCGTGCTTCACTCCATTCTCCTTTCCATTGAAGAACTTCGCCAAGACTATATTCAATTTTTGCGATATCTTCATTTTTACTATAAGAATCATTCAATAAATATTGAAAGAATTGTTGTGATTGATTCCATTGACCCATATCAGACATTAATCGTCCAAAAAGAGCTTTAATGCTCAGATCTTCCATTTGACGATGTGAGTCTTTGATATATTTTTCTTTAATCTTTTGACCTTCATTCGATACAATCATTTCAATCAACCATATTTCTTCTTCCATTCTTACACTCTTCAATCGAAAAGTGACATTTAAATCAAACAGAATTTCTTGTTGTTCTTCAGTTGGCAATTCATTGAAATAAATGTTGTTATCCAGATGTTTTAAATCGCATTGAATTTCTAGGAGAACAGGAATGAGATCAGTTCGTTTCGAAGGTTTCAATGCATGATTCAATGCAGTTGAACGAAGAATACTTGTTATGAAAAATCCATTCATTGAAATCAATTTACCTTCGTTCTCTTTAAATTGTTCAATTTGATGTATTGTCAGTTTCATTCCACGATAGATAAAAAATATTTCTTTATCCGATTGAACAATTTTTTGATGTTTACGAGCAAAACTTTCTATCAAATCTTTCATAAAATATCGAAATATGTACAGTTGATTGAAATCTTTGGTACGCAATGCTTTTTTGATGATTTTGTAGAAACAAGATTTTTTCAAATACCATTGAAAAACTTCTTCTGATCGATATTCTTTCTTAAAATTTTCAATCATTTCTAATTCATTAATATTATCTCGATAATAGAAACAACAAGCATCGATCATTTCTTGTTTAACTTTTTCATCATATGTTAAATCAAAGAGAA
>CAJNOP010000653.1:99246-110407 GCA_905250075.1 Rotaria sp. Silwood1 | reverse complement strand
GTCTAATGACATGTGCAATATACCATGTAAACAAAATATATATTTCGGACTTAAAATAAATAAAAAACACAAACATAGTATCAATAATCTTTATCAAACTAGTTGATTAAGTCTATTAGTTTTTATTTTTGCTTATACAAATATTTTATGTATGCGTTTACATTTGTCTTAATTGTTACTACAAACAAAAATATTTGACACAAAAAAAAATACAACAAAGAAAAACATTTCATATATATGTTTCGCTTTTCTTTTGTCATCATTACAGTTCTTATTCCAGAATAGATTCATGAATATTTTCATTTAGATCAATGAATTCTACAAACAACGAGACATCATTACCAATAATTCGTTGTTCATTACAAGATCGTGTTTATGAACCTACTTATTTATTTTTTAAATCAATATATTCAACATATTTACGTTTACTTATTGGACCAGGCATATTATTTAATTCACTTTGTCTATTTATACTTTCTCGGCCGAGATTATCAAATAAATCGACTACTATTGTATTTTTACGTGTTCTTGCACTTTTTGATATATTATCAATTACATTTAAATACATTCGAGCAGAAATCAATTATCAATCAGTTGGAAAAGGTCGTGAGATATTTTTATTAACTTCCTCAGTTTGTAAAGCATTATATGTATTAATGAATGCATGCATTTCAATTGCTATGTGGACTATTGTTTTAATGAGTTTGTAAGCTTTTATTTTTATTTTTTTTTGTTTTCATACGAAAATAACAATACATAACATAAATATTTTTCTTTTATAGAGATAAAGCTGTCGCTGTTAGTTGTCCACTTAAATCAAGTATATGGCTAACCCATAAGAGAGCATTTCAGATTTGTTGTTGTACTATTATTATATTTTCACTTGCCAATTTATCGTTCATTAAATTATCTGATATACACATAGCAAGAAATAGGCGAAAATACTGTGGATTAAATGGTGTTCCTTTTATCGTCGATCTGATTACTGCTTCAATTTGGCCTATAGGTAAATATATCTATTATATCTTTGTTGATTTTTCATCAGCATATTACGTATGAAAATAGACTGTATAGAATGTGATAACAAATACAGGATAATTCGTTTGAGAAGGTTGCAACTAATCACGTGACGAGTTGAATTTTTCAGAAAAAACAGGGCTTTCGTAACGCTAAAAATAGGGATATACGAGAAAACAGGGATATCGTAACAAAATTTACAGGGCTATCGTAGCTGTTATTTACAGAGAGTTCGTAACAGTTGCAGAGTTTTCACAACGAGCCAACAAGGATTTCGTAACAAAAATTAGGGGTATCGTAACGCAGTCACATGTCAAACCACCGGTTACGATCACCCTGTAAAATTCGTTACGATAGCTCTGATTTTTGTTACGAAAGCCCTGATCCTGTCGTTATGAAACCTCTGTTACGGGCTTTCATACTGTCATTTTGTTACGAAAGCCAGACAAGAAAAATCGTGACGAGTTGCAACTTTCCCAATTCGTTTCTTTAGATGTTTCCAGTTCAATTATCAATATTACATAATAGAATTTCTTTTCTATTTTTTATAGATAGGTTCAAATACACAGTCGGAAAAAAGGAGTATTTTTTCTGGATCAGTGAACTCATTCGGAAGACAGCGTCAGACGTTATCATCGAAAATATAGGTTGTAGTTTCTTAGTCAGACAGAAATTATTACATTTCTCGAGAATCTGAATAGACCAAAAACTAGAGATAATTTCATATTACAATGTAATAGGAAGCACAATGCGGAATATAAAGATATGAACATTATTTAATGAAACTAGATAATTGAACGTTATTATTCGTAACTCTAAACAACAGTAATAGTGAAAATTTAGTGAGAAAAGTCTATGATATCAGTTTCGAGAGTCCTCTAACAGAGAAGGTTTTCCTCTTTTGAAATGTTCTTTCATTTTTCTTTTATTAGAAAATATATGTCAAAAGAAATCTGCTTCGGAAACAGAATTTTTGATTGTTTTTTTTCGTCATTAAAATAACTACTAGTGCCATATTCTAAAATGTTTTCTATAATTATGCAAATATTTATGAGACAAATAATTTCATGATTTTTAAATGAAAAATGAATTATAACAATAAAAGAATATTTATCTTACTTATACAATAGTACTTATCAGAATGATTGAAATCGTTTCCTAAATTAAATATGGAATGACTGTTATTCAACCAAATTACTTTCGATGAAAATTTTCTATTTTTGAATAGACTTCTCTAAGGAAGACGTTTTTTACATTTATAACGCGCATCATGTTTTATAAGCTGCAAAGAAATTATAATATTTTTTGAAAAATGACCTTGTTTTTTCTTAGAGAAATCATCTTAACTAAAGTTAATATTGTCTCTTAGGACTACTATGAGTATAATTATGAATCGTTAATATTAAAGATTGATAGCTGTCATATAGAAATGCACCAATATTCCCACGTACACATCATAAACTTCATTATCGTATTAGACAAACAACTTAAACTTATAAACCTAATCCATTAAATCATCATGTTTGATAAGTATTAAAATTTTATTAAAACTCTTCAAAACTGTTTACTAAATAAACCTTCATTAATAAATAAAGTATTAATATATATTCTGATCCTTATTATATGATTAATTATTAAAGAAATACATTCTCTTCTTTTTTTTTTTGAGAAGATAGATTAACAGTAACTTTTTTTGCTAATCAATAGTTGAATGTAATTTTTTTAAATTTATGCTTTATTTTCTTCTGGAATAGTTATTAGACATTAAAATTGATTAGATATGCAAGAAAACATCGAAGTCATATAATATGATAGATGAATTATTCAGCAAATGAAATCTTACCAAAAGTTAGATACATATATTGATTAAGTCATTCTGTTGTTCGACACGATTAAGAAGTTATAATCTTTCAAGACAAATCTTTTTGTTTCTGAAACATTAATGTAATGATCTCAATCATTTTTAGGTCTTATTGTAGCTGCTAACATTGTTATTGTGGTTGTATTACATTGTGCTTCGTATAATTGGCGAACATCTAATGATTCTAACAAACAAGAGTCTGATTTAAGTTGTTGCAAAAAAAATTTATCGACAGCATCACTTCAACAAAATTGTACCGATAGATCAACAACTACAGCAGCCGAATTAGTATTAGCTACAAAACGACGTACAAATGCACAAGTTACACGTATGCTTTTAGCTGTTACATTATCGTTCATTATATTATATTTTCCTCATATAACGTTTTATTTTGCAATAAAACCACTTATTAGCCGTCCATGTTCTGAGATTAGTGATCATGATATAGTAGTATATAAACTTGGATTTTATTTAAACATTATACAACGTATATTGTCGGACTTCTCCCATGTAGTTAATTTCTTCTTATATTGTTTAGCTGGAAAAAAATTTCGAAGTATATTTATAAATGAATTTCATCAATTACTTGTTGATTTTCATTTAATAAAACAAAGAGATAGATGTCATACATAAGGCGCATCTGTTTTAAAGCCTGATTTAACACCAGGTACAACCTATAGTCACGATCTAAGACGTGTATCATCAAAAACTTCTCCATCACAAGTACTGCAAAGTGTTGAAGTTTTATTTAATGGTAAAAATGCTCTAACCATACTTGATCGCCAAAAATGAAAATTTATCAAAAAAAAACAAATTTATTTATCTAATGATCATCAAACATGTGTTCGTTCTTATACAAGGAAACAATAAAATTGTGAGCATGTTGTCTAATTTCTATATGTTGTAACTATATTTTCGTTTTGGTTGTCTACTAAAGTTTAATAAATATTTAATATGATCGAAATTTACTATTAATCTTATCAGATCATTTTGTCATTAAAAAAAAACACAAAATAGCTTTCTATTTCATATTCAATGATTAAATTGAAGATCCATCGACTTGTTTGTCTTTCTATTTACTTTAGAAGAATTTGCGTAGGTTTAACATGAAAATATTCGATTTGACGGTATGATTTCTCCTTTCATGTTTTACTACCGGTTTTTATTATTCGTGATCTGCAAGGAACTATGTAGGTAAAGGAGTAGTATAGATTATGTGTTTATGATTCTTTTTTAACAGACGCTACAAACCACAAGTATATGTAATTTAGTTGATTATATATGATAAAATGATTGCAACAACAGTTTTTGCAAATGTACTTGAGCAATTTTCATCTTCGCATAAGAAAACTAGGCGTAAGTCATTGATAATTTGTTTTTTGAAAGCATCTTCGAAAATTTTGATTCAGAAATTCCTTTTTTTTTCGTAATATTCAAAAGTCATCATATTTGCTTTTCAAGGGTTTTAATGATAATAACACTGAAATGAATTCAATTCTTGTTAATATTGGTCTAATTACAGTGTTTCTATTTTTCCTCTTGATAATATTTTCCTTGATTATTAAATGTATGAAACTGTTTGATGATGAAACAATAACAATAAAAAAGAAAAGTATAGGTGAAGAAAAAAGAACTTTGTTTTCTAATAGATTCATGTTTTTCTCAAAACAACTGCAACAGAAACAGTATCGAACTACGTCTTTGAGAAGTAGACACAAATTCCTATCATCAATTTCGTCCTCATCGTTATGGACCAATTATCATACAAACAAGTCAATCGAAAAACTTTCACGTTTATCTAATGATTAAAAGTCTCAATCTAAAAAACAAAATCTATTACCTCTTTTAAACGTGTAAAAAAATATTCTATTTCTTTTTTTATAATAACTAGTTTTTTTGCACCCAAAACTTCTATAGTTTTATGGCTATACAATAGAATAATAGAAAAAAAAGATCTATGAATTTGACAAAAGTAATCATAATTTTTATTTGCTATTCTGTGGCCTTACAAAAGAAGCATATTCTCTAGTGGCACAATCAGAAAAAAGTTGTAGAAGAGGACTTAATCTCCTGACCGTATCTATAAGGAGAGTGACAACTCTCTGATACCGCCTTTAGAAAACATTCAAGAGTCTTTTTACGGGAAACTTGACAGTTTCTAGAGCGTATCATACATAATATTCTATTCATTGAAAGGTAACAATTGTAAAACCATTAGAAAATCGAGTTTTTTTCTTGTAAGGTCACAACTACTGTATACGTCACTTTTCATGCTTGTCGACATACATAAAGCGATCATTACGAACTTATAACCACTTCATAAATTAGAAAATTTTCTAGTCTATCAAAAAAAGTAAGGCTGTAAAATAAGACATGTCATATTTTATTTATTGATATGTCAACCGAAAATTCTTTTCTGAATTATGAAATTCAATGACATTCAACCCTTGTTAAAATCTACTGACCTATACTATCAATATGAGGGTGTGGGGTGTGGATCTGTGTGGGTGGTGTGGGTGTGCGTGTGCGTGTGGGTGTGGATATGGGTGTTGGTATTCTCATCTCTAACACCCACACCCCCATGTGCATATCATCCAATCCAACAGCTGGCTGTTGATGATTATAAATGTTATCGATATCAAAAAATTATCTATTTACAATTCTATAATGTACATGGATCAAGCTATGATTTTTGTACACAATATTATGAAGCGGAAAAAATATACTGGGTAATATTATAAATATTTATTAATAAAATAAAAATATTTTTTTGAATATTTTTTGTTTTATACTTTGTAATAAAATAAAATTCTAGTATATGGCAATGTTCGTAATTTGGAACATAACCAAATGGTTTGAGTTGTTTTTGCCTAAATGAAGAAAAATGTTTTTATCTACTGAATTATAAGACACAATAGTTTTTCGTCGATAGAAAACTGAAGTAAGGAAATGAAACTATAGAATACAAAAATATGAACTTTGGCAAATTTGTTAGACTGTACATTAGAGTCAATTTGAAAAGCCAATGATTTTGAGTGGTTTTTCAGTTTCGTTTAAATTTCTTATTAAATCAAACAATTTATTCAATCATTTTTCATTTGAATATCAAAGGCTGACATCCTTCTATATTTGTGATACGACAGTTTATTGATATAGTTCATAATCAATAAGATAAGTTTGAAATATTCAAATCAGTTTATTGAGTTTGAGTATTCATGATAGAAATCATGTTACATTTTAGATTAAAAAAATTTAACGGATCCATTAAAATAAATGAGTCTCTCTCAGTATTTTCTCAATATCTTTGTCAACTTTAATAGTTACGAACTAATTTTCATTTTAAAAGACTCAGCATTCTAATCTGCACAAAGTCCGTACGCCATGGAAGTAAAAGCAAAAAAGTCATTACATAAACACTTGCAAACATTGCCATTAAAAGCTTTCATGAATCAAAATTCAGTTTTCTGCTATTGAGGTAATGCATTTCCAGGATTTTCCGGAAATCCAATTAAGTACTGGCATAGTCGTTATAACGTATATAGGGGATAAAGAGGTATAGGAGATATAGAGATATAAGGGATATAGGAGTTATAGAGATATTAGGGATATAGGAGGTATAGGGATATAGGCGATATAGGAGATATAGAAGATATAGGGAATATAGGGAATATAGGAGATATAGAAATATCGAAAGTATACAAGACATACAATATATAAAGTGATCGTCGAATTAGACGACTCTATGGTCACCATATAGGTCTAGGTAAAATAGGGTGTAAGTGTTGTTCAACTGTCTAATATATTTTTCCATAACTTTTACTCCAATTCTTTTCTCAAGATACCACAACGATTTTGCTACTTTCGTAAAGGACTTCAGAAGTTTCCAAACAACACAAAAAAAACCTGCTCACTTCACTCTTTAAGAACATTTCAGCAGAGTGCTCTCGAAAATAGGCTGACTTTCCCTCGCAAATGTAAACAAACTTTCAGCATTTCGTGGGATTTATTGATGAAAGCAAATTTACTAAACTACACGTCGTATCATTATGTAAACGAAGCTCATTTCATGTTGAGAGAATTATTTGACAACAGATGTTTCGTTTCGGAGACTGTCTTAGTTCAATATCTATCTTAAATCATCAATCAAGACAGTTCTCTCTGCACAACATGCCAAGAATCTCAAAGAGACGGATAAATCAAACCAAATAAAAACATAAACTAAGCGGATGCATAACAACGGTACTGGAAATCTGAGAGCTCCACAGTAAAACCAGATTCTTACCGTTTCAGCTCCAACAGACTCACACAATCTCCTATGATGTCTGTGTCTGTTTTTTTTATAAACTGTTCTTCGGTAAGTTCTTTTGCGGTACTCACACTAGCTGCGATCATGTATGTTTCTGTTTTTGTGTATATTGTTCTTCGGTCAGTAGTTTCGCGGAACTCACATAAGCTGCGATGGTGTATGTGTTTTTGTGTATATTTGCACAATTTCTTCGGTATTCCTAATATCTCTCATATCTTCTATATCTTTATATCTTTATATCTACTATTTCTCTTTTTCTATGTCTCTCTATCTCCTATACCCCTATATTTCTATACCTCTATATCTTCTATACCTCCTGTACCTCCTATACCTCTTTATCTCTATATCTGCTATACAGACTATACTAGTACTTAATTGAGTTTTTGAGAAGCTCTAAAAATGCATCATATGCTTTTATTAATGTATTCTTACATTAAGATATGAAAAAGTGACATTAGCTGTTTCGAAAAAGAGCTTGAAAAGTTCTATTATGTAAGTAGATACACTGATTTTTACAAAAAACCTCTATCGCACAAAGTAAACTTGAATGTTTTAGATTTTGAAAAATGAAACTATTTTTTCATCATAGAATTTCATATACTTGAAAATTTTATGTAACTTAATTATAGATTCTTTTTCGGTGCAATATTGTTTTTTATTTAAGAGTTACTAAGTCATATCGTAACATATGTCTATTTAATTCTGATTAAATGCTTTTTTCTTTCAATTAGATTTAAACCAAAAGGAACCGATATAGAAGATTTAGATCGGTTTTCTAAATAAAAGACTTTTTTTTCAATATTTTATGTTGATACGTTCTTTTCCATGTTTCATTAAAATTTCATTTAAAACTTGAAAATTTTCTGATTTTTCTACGAAGATGTTCTTGTTTTCAGTAAAAGTTTAGGAGTTTCTTTTTAAATTTGAAGCATTATTAACAATCTTCTATGTCAATACAGATCTTTTAACATATAAGACTACTCATTTATGATTAATAATC
Organism: Rotaria sp. Silwood1; assembly: GCA_905250075.1. Taxonomy (NCBI): domain Eukaryota; kingdom Metazoa; phylum Rotifera; class Eurotatoria; order Philodinida; family Philodinidae; genus Rotaria; species Rotaria sp. Silwood1. Next base: position 102,223 of record CAJNOP010000653.1, on the reverse strand, counting down.
GTAATTAATTTTTTTTAATTGTTTACTATTAATAAGAGTTAATAACTGATTTTGGTTTGTTATACTTGCAGTGTGAAAAGTTTAACGACAGTTTTAAGAACTTGTTGTATACGTATCTATTAAAAACAAAAAAAAAGGAAAAGGATAAATTATGTAAATATGACTCTAAATTCATTAGGAAATCATTCTATTTTATGATAAGATCATAGCTATTCATACCAAAGTATAACAGAACTATATATCATATTTTCGTTTGTAAAAAAAAAGTTTTACACTTGTATTCAACTAAAATAATAGAGTTCACTCAGACAATTGATTCTTTTGAGAAAGAAATCTAAATGAAAATATATTATTTTACATTTGAAATAGATAAATATTTTCTTTATTCTACAAGTTCGAATTAGTTCTAAGAGTTTGAATTGAATCTAGACTGAAAAAATCGAAATTCAAAATTGTATGTGTCAACTAAATCGTCTTCTTTTACTGTTCATTTTTTTTCTCATATTTCCAAAAATGAATCAATGTTAGATTTTTCTTTCTTATATTGAAAACTTGACATATGATGCAATATACAAACATTATGCATATGATTCTTGCAGTTTCTTGTTGTATATAAGTTTTTTTCGTAAACATGATTTATATGAAAAACCGTTTTTTTTTCTGTGTTTATTTTTTCATATTATTTCTTCAGCAAAGTATATATACATATATATAAATGAAAATTTCAATAAGAATAATACATGGTACATATAATGAACTATAGAAAAGTAAATAATATACAATACACATTTCAGAATAAAACATAAATATATATGTGTGAATAATGTGTTCTACAACAAACAGTATGTTTTCTTTGATTTTTTTTTCTATTTTAATAGTGTTAATACTTCTTTTGCTAGAATATAATATCTGATTAATATAATCTAATATAATATAAATATTTAATATACGTTTATTCATATCTAGATTTTCTATTACGAAAATATTCAATTCCAAAATATTGTATATTTGTAACATTTCTACGAAATTTTCGATTCTTTGTTGTGATATCTTCTAGTTTTGTTAATATATCACTTGTAAATAAACAACTATTTGTTGTTGATAACCATGTATTTTTATCAAATATCAATTGACAACAACTATCATCATACCAAAAATTATATTTTATTGTACCAAAAACTTGTTTTTCTAACAAATATCCACCTTCTAAAGATTCTATTTGATGAGATGTACCATATGAAAAATCATTAAAATAAGATCCTACAAATATATAAAAAAATTCATGAATTAAATTTACAAGTAATCTTGTATTCATTGTTATTTTTGACCACATTGGTTCAGTTAATGCTTTTTTATCTTGATAAATAGCATAATTTAATCCAGCTAAACCAAGTACAGGTAATTTAACGTCATATACATTTAATTCATTTTTAATAATGTTTAGTTGTTTAATTAAACAATTTTCATTTATATCCATATTATACTTCTCATTACATGTCAACAATAATAAAGATAGAAAACGTTTTGAATTCATAATAATATTTTTAAAATATTCCACATGAAAATCATTCATTATATTATTAATATAAATATAATTATTATTTATATATTCAGCCATTTCATGAAAAATAATATGGTGTAAACGGGCATATGATCGAAAATTATTACTGTTTATAATACTTTCTATTTGTTGATTATCAACAAATAAACGTGAATAATGAAATAATGATATTAATTCAATTAAATGTACATTTTTTTCACATAATAGTTCATTATTATTTTCATATTTTAAAAGACATAATCTTAATGTTGTTATAAATAAATGAACAATTTTCTCTATTACGTTTATTTCATCGCCTATATCCTTGTGATTATAATAAAAGATTAAAATTTCTCCAATTGTCCATTGTAATATAGGATCTATATTTTGTAATGATATTTCTTTATATGGTAAAAATATTTGATTATCTATTAAAATTAAATTATATCTTGACCATTGCACTTCAATATCTTTAGTTTCATCATGTGATTTGATTTTTGAAATTGTATGTTCGTCCGTGTAAATATATTTTAACAAAATACTAAAATCCATTTTATGTTCTTTTACAGGTAGTACGTGGTCTAGTGATATCAAGCAATGGAAGAAATACCAATCAATGTCGAATGCACTACGTGTGGCGATACCTAAGATGAGACTCATTTTTGGAAGCTCCTATTTATAGCATATTAAGTACATTCCTAATAAAGATTATTTATGAAGTCAAATTTTTCTGACCTACTATAATCATGGAACTAAACTAAAATAAAGCAATTGATTTACTGACATCTTTCGCTTGTATTCATTGTCACACAAAATTGATTGTACTATGCAGGGTTTCTAATGGCAAGTGTACACAACAGAAGCAAAATGTATAAACATTTGCAGATTTGAAAATACACGCTGCTGTACATTTGTCCTAAAAAAGGAGAATGTACATTGTACACTTTGAAAGTGAGATTTTAAATGTATTTTTATCTCGAAAATTATATCCAAACAATAACTCGATTATGGTCTATTTTTTATCTTTTCTATTCGTTGACTGACATGCTTTCTCTTCGTGATTTCTTCTCCTTTCAGTTTTGTACTAACTCGTTCCTGATACTGATATGCCAGCTGCAGGAGAACAACCAAAAATTGTAATATTCAACTTAATATTCTTCAAATCATACTGGTTTTCGTGATGATGCAAAGGACCATGACCGTTTTGATAGGGTTTTCTGGTTACTTCGTATTTTGAAAAATAATAAACCAGGGTTCTCAGGTTGATGTGCTTTCCTAATGCTACACTTTTGTGTAGTGAATCGTTCTAAATGAATCATAACCTCCCTCCGCCCTCCCCCCTCCCCTCCCCCATAAGTGGAGAGGGTGTGGATGTGGGTGTGGGTGTGAAGTGTGGGTGGGTGTGGGGTGTGGGTGTGGGTGTGGGTGTGGGTGTGG